>CAVLEF010000002.1:4877500-5082500 GCA_963661955.1 Leptosia nina | reverse complement strand
ATATGATAGTGTGCAAAATACTTTAGTAACAATTATTTGATAAGATTTTTTAGGAAATGTAAGCAACGAGAAAGTGGATATTTGTATTTATAAAACTGTAGGTATATATCAACCTTCAAATTATTACGTTGGAGTTACTTATGTATTTGCATGTTTTACAAAATAGCTTATGTGTTTATTATAGGTAACAATTACTTCCAAAATTACCATCATGATATAACCCGTTTTATTCGATCTACAAAAATATAGGCCTGTATTCGCTGACGTTGACAGTGGTCAAATGCGTGTTAGTCGATCACAAATGAAGCAGATGTTTCTTTACTATCACAGGTCTTTCGCCCATATCCCCGTCATCGGCCATAAACTCATCTCTCATACGCGAAGAATAAGAAAAATCATAAAGTTATTAGTTAACCTAAATTATAAACTTGTAAACACTAAGACACACCTATTTATCAAAGTAACGTCTCGAAACTCATATCTCTAGGCTAAGCCACGCCCACTTAGATTTATTCAAATACAGACCAATGTAATTACATTCCGTATCGCGATGAAATTGTAATTGCTTATAATGTTTATAAACTACTTTGTACTAAGTAGATATTGTCACACTTAGGCGTACTTGTTACATAGCGTCGGGTTGCTTGTGTTATTAAGATGTTTAAAGCTTTGAAAATCTGTAATCCTGTACAATGTCTGTAAAATGTATGTACTTAGTAAAGAATTATGTTAGCTGTGCGACGATACTTGTCCTTACTGATAAGTTGAACTGTAACTTAATTATTATTTGTCTATTTCATTCGTATTATTTCTTTCTCTCTCTATCTAGTCTATGAATTATTCAGTAACATATTCAGGTTTTAAACTCACAACAGTTCGGGAATATTCATTTTTTTGGCTAGATTTATGGCAAAAATGTTTGAATTTTTTTAAAAGAATAAGTTGTTAAGATAACAAAGCTAGAGATAACAATATTAATGTGTAGTATCTAATACAATGTATATGTAATTAGCTAAGCATTTTTTTATGTCTAGAATTTTTAGCTCTCTACTGATCTTAACATTCTGAATAACATTTGACAAGGAATGTACAGCAAAAGCTCCAACACAAAACAAAATGCAATCAAAACGGTGACGTCACACGCCCCGTGGCGCGTATAAATGTTCCCTTTATTTTTATTGCGAACCAACCCTTTATGGGACGAAACTCTTCAATTTTGACGTCTTTAATGTCTGTTAATTCGATTGTGGCTTTGTTTTAAAGGTTATTTATGATATCAAGGTTAAATTACTCATTTGATGTTTACATACACAAATTCTAGAAAAAAATAGTTCGTTTTATGACATATTTATTTGAATATTTCAAAACCACCCTGTTCACATTTTGATTACTTTAGAATGCATACAAACACCTTTCAAAATAATACAAATTCTCATTTTAAAACATTATATTTTCAACCTGAAGCACACATATAAATTGCAAACCAGAGATTTAAAGAAATCGCCGTCGGTCCATACCTATTTCAAACAAAAAAAAACGGGTGTACACAAATTAGATTGCACGCACATCTAACGATTACGCAATTTAAATCGCCTCGTATGTCTATTGAAGTCCGATATGTCACCCCCTGGGCTTGGGGTCCAAGACAAGGCAACGACCTCGCACACCCCCGCTTTGTGCGCCCCAAACCCCCGTTCAGGCGCGGTCAGTCAACCCTTTGTGCCTGTTTTGATTCGTAATTTGTTTGTAAAGATATCTGTGCACACACACGACATGATCAGTGTATTGTGTGCTTTTCATTATGTTCGGTATTTCCCGCGTAAAAGGTTTACCTTTAGCTTTGTAGCTTCACTAGCTGTGCCTACGACTTCGTCCGCGCGAAATAGTAATTTAAGGCATCAAAATTCATTTTTGCAAACCTTAAAAGATAGAAATATATGCTGTCGCAGGCATTTTTTAGATCATTTAATGAAGAATCATTCTCTCATACTTACATAGGTTTTGGCTTCTTTCTATTTTCGCAGCGTACGCAACAGAAGCCCTCAAAGATGATTTTTCCACAATTCCTTTTGTCTTTTATGTCATAATGGTCGTTTACGACCTAAAGCCTTCTTCAAAAAATGCTCCAATCAACACAAAAAATAATTAATTTGAACCATTTAGTTTCTCAGATTAGCGCGTTCAAACAAACTAACAAACGAACTCTTCAGCTTTTATTAGTATACCTTTCTCGTGTTATAGGTTTACCGTTAGCTTTGTAGCTTCATTAAATACACCGATTTAGCACCTTAACCCTTTTAGAGCAAGGGCACGCTTAAAACGATGGTTCAAATAAGCAATTGTATTCTTTACATGTTTAATTTATTCTTGTTAGGTTTATCACTAGTTTACATAATCCAATGTGAACTTAGCTAGAGGAGAACTACTCTATTGTAGTGATTTATTTCTTTAAGATAATCAAACTGCTATTTTTTATGACACAGAAGGACCGATAAGCAATCACTTATGGAAGTACCCCAGTGTACAGCATTGAATTCAGAAATCCACAAACTGAACCGAAACGCGATGAACGGCTTTTTCATCTTAGGAGGGTAGTTTGTAACCCGGACGAAATTTTGATAATTTTTTCACGCATTTAATATCTCAGACGTAGTATAACGTGTTTTAGAAACATTTATTTAAAATATTTTAAACTGGTGGAGATTGAACTCTCGATCGATTTTTATTAGCCACACACTGCTATACGTCAAATATAAATTAATAATCTCCTTTGTTTACTTATAACCTACTTACACAAATCGTTTTTTTTGAATACGCTTTTTTTAACATTACCATGTGTGTAGCATACCAATGAACATCTTGTATTTGCTGTTTCATTATTTATGGCCAAACTACGTCAAACTTACCGTTTACGTAACTTGCTTACTTTAAAGATCTGTTCGTGCGATATTTTAGTTGGAAGTTGAAATAAAATAATTCATACTCATCCATTACTTTGATTTATGCTCGCTTATAAATAGTTCGCTTAAGAATTTAACTCAAATACTTAGAAGTGACTAGCATAGCTCGATTCCCAGTAAACTTGGAAGCGTTATTTATTATTTATCCGTGTGCGAACTGCCTGTCTGTTCAAGTATTTTTAACTATGGCTATTGACATAATAGTAAAACCGCTTATTTTCCAATTAAAGAAGAATAATTTATCACGGGTATGTGAACTTGTTAGGAAAAGATATATCCATATATAGCTTCCATTACTTATATTATAGGAATTAACATTCTTATTGCCCACTTATTTATTGTATAAGAATGTAATTGTGTGTATTGAAAAGTCAGCACGGATATTGAAAAGTAATTTAATACATTAGAAATATAATTTACATCTATTATACGTATATAATTAATTAATTAGTTAATTTAACATTATATTGCTTACATAAGCTTACGTAACACTTTGAACGGTTTTAAACGGGAATTGTATTAGTATACTCTTAACTAAGATCTGACTTTCTAAATAATCGACGCATCTTAGCTTAATAACAAAAAGTCTACGCAAAATAAGCAACACAGACTGCTAGAGCCAGAGTGGCCTAGTAACGAAAAAACATGATTTTAATAAGGAGGAAAATAAAAAAGCGCAATTAACTTAGGCGAAAATGAATTTGTACTATTATTTGTGTGGGAGTTATGTTAAAAATTGTCGGTCACTATGCTCTTGAAGATTTATAGACTATAAAAAAAATAATAAGTCACTTCATTTAAAAAAGATACAGTTAGGCCACTCTGGCTCTAGCAGCCTTAAATCTAAAGGCTAAAAAAAGACCCTTTTAATTCACGAATAATAGACGAAACTTAAAACGACACATCGGTAATAGCCCAAGCAATTCCCGATAAAAGATAACAAATGTCAACAAACAAAAAGCGATCACACCCATTAATTCACAAAATATTGTATCCATTCAGCTATTGTACAAAGGCCTCGGCCCAATTGCATTCGCCGCTCTGTTGTCGGCCGATGCAGCTGGCTCATTGTTGTGCACAAAACATTTTGAAATCATTCGGTAGGGGTCACTGATTTTCAATGTAAGTAGTGTATAATGCGGAATGAATTGTTACAGTGACAGATGCTAAATCAAGTTCTTGATTGAGAGAGGGACGCATTATTAACTTCGCACTTTCACAAACGTCTGAGCGGAGAGTGGCAATTTATAGAAGCGCTAGTCTTTGATGTTATTTAAATAAAATAATGGTTATTAAAAATATGAAAACTCGTATATCTTTTAATTAGATTCTTAATTTCAAGAACTTTTCATAGTTTAAAACGAAATATATTTGTATACTTATTTTTTATTCCTTGTAACGGATATTCTACGTTCTTAATATACTAGCTCTTCCAGCGACTTTGTCCGCATAGAATAGTTATTTTGTGCGTCTGAATTTGGCGAGTAGTGAACTATTGAATTCATTTTGAACTGTTTAAAACGCGAAATAACAGTAATAAATAATAATAAAATAACTATACTACGTGAGATCGCGGCCACAGCTAGTTTAAAAATATAGGTAACGTAATTCAGCGAGGTGTTGCGAGCTAATGAATTTTGTATTATCGCCGTCGACCTTCAGAGCACTGTGGAATCTCAATTAGTGCATTTATCATACAACCGTCTGCGACGTGCATTCACTGGATCCATCTTAATAATGAAATTAACATCTGGCAGTTTAAATTTTAATTGATTTTTAATTATGTTACCCCTTGTTGCTACATTTTATAAATTTTCATTTTTTACATTTTTTTAAATTCTTTCCGCCGAGTACTCTCTTGGCGAAAAGAATTGATTTCTATCTATGTATGTATGTTATATAGGTATATCCCATTGTAACACTTAAAATAAAGGGGCGTTATTCAATAATCATAATAATAACGCTGGCGGTATGGATTATGCTATATATACTAACAAAATAACTGTTTTTTTTAATCTAATCTAATTTTTTTTTTAATAATAAAGTTTAATCGATAGTCTTTACTAATAATACTACGCGCTAATCTCAGGAACTACTCGTTTGAATTGAAAATTATTTTAATGCTAGATATATTATTTATGGAGGAAGCGTTTAGATTATCACTCTGCGACGAATAGATGTGCAGTAACGCAAAATGTGAAAAAAAGGGGGCTTCCGTTGCTTCTTTTGAACATATTTTTTTAAAATATAAAAAAATATGTTCAAAAGAATAAATGATTGAAAATGTCCGAGTTAGTATATTCTTTTAAAATTAACTCGCAAAGATTTTTTGGGAAATCATATGTGGTCGAAATGATTGCATTACAAATTGTTTGTTAGAGTTTATCAACGCAATATATTAAAGATTTTAAGCAAGCAACAAAACAACGTTTGCCGGATCATCTATTAAACATCCTCCATCATACAAGTTTTGGAAAGTTTTCAATCATAAATAATATTGTTATTTAAATTGCGTATTTGTTTTAATTAACAGCGAACTAATGTGAAATGGAGCGGTTGTCAAAAATATCATTATAATTGAGTATTTGTACAGAGATTGACACAGAAATTGAATTAATATCTCATTTTGGCTCTCCCCTTACTTATGTCGAGCTAAAATTGAATTACGATTCAATTAAAGGGATGAACATTGTTGACTATTTATCTTAGAAAAAAATTATTTTTATTATATTAATTAAATTAAAGAGAACGCTTAGTAAACTGAAAATGCACTAGTCATTTTTAAGAAAATTTCTTTTAAATAAAACTGTAAGTGGTTTTAAACGCATTATATATTAGTTCACTAATTTACAATTTATCTAATCTTCAAATCAATGGCTTGACGTGCTTTAAGATCTAGTAAGATCTAGTAAAGTGTACTAAACCACACAGTAGCAGCAGCTGTTCTTTGCTTTTAAAACCCACTCTTGCTAGAGACCTGTACCTAGTTCTTGGACAAACAAAATATCGTTCTAAAAAAAGTTATTGTGTCCCGAAGAGAAAATTAGAATTGCCTTAATCTTAAATTACCTTACATTGTTCGTCGCATGAGATTGTATTCATGAATTATATTAGCAGCGCTGTATGGAGAATTCCTTGACCCACTTTAAATGAAGCTTATTCAATTTCGCGAAACAAAAATTAATAGAGCAAAGTTCACTAATGAGCCTCTGAATTAGTTCGGTGATAAATGTTTAAACTTAAAATTAGGTCGCCTAATGGCCGACTCGAAAAAGTTTACATACAAATCTCAGGGGTGGCGGTACGATTGCAAATTTCCGTGTTCGCTTTGCATGTTCTATGTTGTTCCAAGCGTTAAACACATAAAAATGTATTGATAAAATATTATAAGGTTTTAGAGGGCATTGTGTTAAAATATCGACAACCGATTGATCGACAGGTCGAAGATTAATAGGACGAAAGATCGAATTACTTAAAAAAAAATTAAACCTACCTTTCTGTGTGTGTAACCTCTTTTACTTAAAATTTTAAATTAATTACTGCCCCCTGTTGTAGACGAAACGTAGATTACAATGAAAAAGAATCTAATTTTATAAATTTTTGCGCGTGTCCCTTAGAATCGAATCATTGTAAATGTCGGTCTTACAGATAATTCGGTTTCGTCATAGAACTGTTACCGAGTTATTCCCTCCTAACTGAAGAATTAATAAGGTTTCGCAATTACAACGGCCGAGCTGCTCGAGCTGCACAGTTTTTTTCAAACAAACTCTTTAGCTTTATAATATTAGTATGGTTCGCCATTTCTATCAAGTCATAAAGAACATCTCCCTAAACAGTTTTAAACTAACCTAAGATATTTCCTGTCGCCACCGCACCGCTCGTAATATAAAAATTCCAAGCTCTATCGCAAAAGAAAATAAAAACGTAAAGATATTTTATATTTAAGTCGTGACACCGCGCCACATATTCCAACAATAAAGAATATCATATATACGCCGCGGGGGCGTTAAGCCGAACAAAGAGCAGCAAAAAGTACGCGGGTTTTCTCGCAAAAACGCCACAAGAATAACTAAATCCTCCTTAAAGCATTTCGGATTTCATTGCGTCAGTAGACGGACCATCACTCTCTGGTGTTCCTTCATGGCCAGCAATGTATTGCTGTTAAGGATTATCGTCAGCAGCATTGTCACTTGATATTTATCGTGGTCGGCCATTGTGCGGCCACAGCCTATTGTTGGTGTAGGAGCTATGCGGACTCAATTCATACAGAAATATTGGCTTGGTGAAATATTGCTGGACGTGGGATGTGGAATGGGACATTCATGCCAATTTGGTGACATTTCGCTGTTTGTGTAGGCTTAATATACTGTGCTGTGATACTTCGCATTTCCCTAATATTATTGTCGCCCTCAGAAGTATAACCATCTCAATTTCAATTAAAATTGTGCTAGAAGTAAATATGTATGATTCAACTAAATACTCCTAAGTTTGATTGATCTGTACTAATGTTATAAAGCTGTATAGTTTGTTTGTTGGTTTGAACGCGCTCACTCAGAAACAACTTGAAAAATTTTTTGTGTGTTAAATGGAGCATTTGTCGAGGTTTAGGAGGTTAGGCTATATACAATGTCGATAAAATTAAATATTTTATTCCGGTTTCTTAATTATTGTTTATCCACAAAGAACTATCGGACTACGCGGAAATTAGAGATTCAAGACATATAAAGAAAGACTACTCACCTACTACTTATTATAGGTGACGTCTGCAATGTCCGCATTTAAATTTAAAATTTACTAACAAAAAATATTATTGTAGCAGCTAAAGTTATATAAGTTAATACGTTTGAAAACTTTATACGTTTCAAATTTTTTGCACATGACGGCATTATATAAATTTAAAAATCAAAATTACGGGAGAGATGCACATATCAATAGACCGAATAAATCCGACGATGACGTCTAGGACACGGTAGCTCAATCTGTTAGAGCAGCAGCACGGTACGCTGACATTGCCGCTTCAAATCCCGCAAGTCTCATAAAATTTATTAAATCTAAAATGATTTTCAATTAATATAATGTTAACACGTGAAAACAAAATCATACCGCACTTCAAATGAACTTAACTATAAATAGTGATAAGTTTTCCCGAACGGCTAGGCCCCACGTTTAACGTATGCAGTAATTACCTAAAAATATAAAAATTAAACTTAGAGAACCCGACCCCGGCGTAACATCGTGTGACAAATTCTCTTAGTTCCGCAGATGCGCCAATGACTGGGCTTGTCAAACCAAACTGCACTTTATCCACTAAAGTTACAGTTCATTTTTGCATAACATGTGTGATGTTATTGTTAAAATATTATTGCATCGTTTAGTAGCTCGCTAATTGGTGTTATGATTCCATTAACATTGTTATGTGTGTGTTAAGTTACTGTTAGGATATTTAACGTTTACTTTAACGTGATTGTTACTTTCTTTGAAATATTCCCGCCAGAGGAAGAATAAAATAAACCGTTCCGCGTGTATAATTTTCCACAAACGTTTTATTTATTTTTTAATGATAGAGGAGAGACAAGCACACGCGTCACTTGATGGTAGGTAAAATACCCTAGTCTATTGCATCTAAACAAGATGTGCTGTCGACCCATTTTGGCTTTGGAAACTTTATTAAACTTCACGGCATTTCACCTATGACCGGTGGTTCGTGGACCAGGACGAAATTTCGATACTACTACCATCCATTTAAAATCCAGTTTCCATACATCCAACATGTTTCAGAAAATATAAATCGATTAGAAAAATTAATGATTATTAGCCGTACGTTGCTACCATTAGATATACAAGGCCGTCAAAATTAAATTTATTTTTGTATAAAGAGATGCTAAAAGTTTGTTGTTCATTTGTTTGCCTCTTACATAGCTACCTCCTTACTTGTGATCTACTCATTGCTTTCATTTTAAAATTTTAAATTTTAAATAAAGCGACTAATTCAATAAAATTCTTGAAATAAAACATGAGGGTAGATGGAGGTCTTCATCCCTTCTTCTTTAGTTTGCATCAAGCAGTGTTTTGACATAGGTTTTATAAAAGAGTAATCAAGAATTTTATCTCATCATAATATTGAATGACACAGTATTTTTAAAAATAAATTGTCCAAAAAACATTACCACGTCTTCTTAGAACGCCTGTGTTTTTTGGCATCATTAATAATATTGTTATCGAGTTACAAAAGCTCTTTAAAATTTCAAGATTAATTAGTTTTCACTGACAAACAGAATGACACATCTTATCTCTTTACATTCTTAAGAAAATAATTTTCAAAATAACGTTTTACGAGTAAAATTTTAAATTGCGTAATTTGAGATTTTCACAAGAGTAAGAAACGAAAACTGTCTTCAGACTCGGAAAGTTTAAAAATACAGAACGTTGTTTATTGGAAGTTGGTAGAACTTGAAGATATGTAAATTAAGATTCTTATAGACTGTTTTTAAAAGCACATTTTCATACAAATTGTATGTCAAGACCATAATAGAATTATTACGTAAGATAAAAAATACAAGTCAAAAATAAAAATGTATGATGTAGAGTATCTCGGTATTAAATATTATTGTCTGTATTTTATTGCAAATTAAGTTACATACGATGTTACTTAAAAACACTTGACGGTTTAAAACGCGAAATGTATTACTAAAACTCATTTAAAAGTTACTTTAACTACGGCCTAACGTTTCGGATGCTTTGTAGGAGCCGTGGTCACGGGTCTTCCGCTAGGGCTATAGTTCAAATGATTTTTAAATTACTTTAAGATAAATTCCGGGTTTACCGTTAAAGGTGTCTTATTTAAATTTAATTTTGTACTACTCGCGTAAAAGACAGACAGTACTTACAACAAAGTTATGTCTTATTTAGTTTGTCTATAAAGTACTATCATAATTGACATTAGTTCATTTGCCTTGACAAAATAATAAAAGTAATTAAAAATTACTTAAGGCCGTGCGGTAGCTTAGTAAAAAAAATGTTTTTTGGAATTACAACATTACAACTTAAACGTGTACATTTCCTAAATATCAAACCTCGAAAAAAAAACCTTCCTTTGGTTTGTGTGTGTGTTGTTTGTTATAACTAAATTGCTTTTAATAGGGTTAAAACGTAAACCTACCCTAATAGGGATATTATTGTCCTGATAAATTAGGGCAATTATCTAAATGGCGCAAAATGCTCTAATTAATTGTGTGTCTGGTCGAGTGAAGCTCGGGAACGGCTGCGGTCAGCTGATAACTACGGCTCATTTCCGCCTCAGACACCTGTCACCTAAATTATTTAACCCAATTTGCGATAAGAGATATGGCTTCCTTCTTCCGTTCAGCGAATTTGCTGTATAGAAAAGTAATAAGAAATAATATGTCATGATACCATATGTGTACGCCATAGTATTTTTAACCGCGCATTACAGAATATTAAAAAAAAAAACTTTAAACAGTGAACTAAAAAGAGAAGATACATTAAGCAAGCATAGTAAGTAATAAGTCATTTGATCTAGATAAATACTATATTTATAATTTAATAAATACTGCCTATAGTTTACGCGAGTAGTACACATTTAAATAAAACACTTTAACGGTTTAAAACGCGTTATACTCGGGTCGAAGTTAAAAATCATTCCATATACCATAATAATAATTTTGGTATTATTGTAATATAGCTCTGAATAATCATTTATATGTATTATTATCTTTTATATAGCGAGTCCAGCTCGCACTTAGCCAATTTAAATTTAACAGAATACAGATTTTTTATCCAGTTTCGTACTTGCTTTCAATTCATTTTTGAACGAGCGCGAAAGATAAATCACAAAAGTTCCAAGTTCAGCTCGATATTGGCGAAGGGTTGAGCTCATAAAACTGCAATATCCGTTCATTCATATCGTTTAATCACTTTATCTCGCATCACCCTCGTAAATCCACCCCCATCTTGAATGGGATTTGGCAAACAGACTGATGATAGCTTAAAACAAAAATAATTGTATGTTTTATTTTGGGAGGAAACCGTTATACTAATATATATATATATATATATATATAGACAGTATTTTTGGAGTAGATTTTCCATTCTTTATGCATGTCTTGTCTATTTGTGACCTGCGGTAAGCAAAAATCTAAATTTCGTACACGTATCATTATTAGTTCAAAATAGTTTATAGAACCTGTATAATAAAGAAGTATGATAAATAATTGTTAAAATTAATAATATAGAACCTATTTCATAACAGAAAAAGTATACTCAAGTGACAATCTCTTCAAAACTAAAATCGTTCTTGGGCTCTATAAACTATAAATCCATTTAATCTAACAGTAATTTATTTAACTTCTATACTGAACAATAAATAAACACTGTCCGCAGTTTACGCGAATAGTACACATTTAAATAAAACACTTTAACGGTTTAAAAGCCGATATATATATTAGCTACACTTATTTGAAAATTATTGTTTGAACCATAATGTTTTCTTTTATTTGTATTGGCAGTTAAAAAAGTTTGTATCGACTGTTCTATTTGTACAGTCCAGCAATATTGTGTACTGTACTATTATCGTGTCACATACTCGACTAGCACGTGCCGCCTCGCGCCGCTGGGCACAAACTCTGCCCAAATAAATTGTTCCAGTTTGTTCTAACCCTCGCCGTACTTTGTTTAACCCTTGTTATTATTTAGTTGGAACTTTCCACTTGATAGTTATATGCGATTGTTTGAGTTTACGCGCTATTTCTATAACTCGTGTGAAACTTTGTTGTATTTATTAACTTGATTTAATAAATATTGCTTATTTTTATGTGTTCTTTTTTGAGGAAAATGATTCTCGAAATTGTGACGTAATAACTCCACTTTTAGCTGCATAACTTTCAGAAACAAACGATCAAAAATGCAGATTATTTACAACGAATATTTTTCCAAATCATATAGAAATTGGAAATTTTAAAATAACTTAATTTAATTAAATATTAAAGATACCAGAGACCACAGGCATTGAAGCAGTTCGATATTCTAAATATTCTTCAATTTTCTTTATTCATCAAAAAATATCGTCCTCTTATAACTTTGCTATCCTCACATCGTTCCTACCCTTTTCGATCGTTTATTAAAAAGCACATGAAAGCCTCTAAATACTTATCAAGTTAAGTGAATAAAAGCGTTAACTAGCACGAGTGTGGCTCGCGTAAGCAATTTTCTGCTGAGTACTAGCGGCCATTTGCATTCACTCACTGCGTGTTTTCATAAGAAAATGTACGCGTGGTTTTTAACATAATTGAGTTGTTTCATCCCATTCAACGAGGTTTGGTAATTGGTAAATAGTAGCAATAGCTACTAACTTACGCTTCGTTACTTCTACTTTCGCGAGGTCCAAGTTGTTTTTTTTTTCTCTCTCTTCTGCTTTCACCAAGTCGAAATTGTTCTCTCTCCTCATCATCCAAGACGTCTTCAAAAATCTTTGCGAATGATATTTCACCGTTCATAGATCGATGAGACATGAAATGTGTTCGATTGACTTTGGATCTTGGCTTGTCAAAAATGCATCTTCATTTGATAATAAAATGCTAGATGTTTCTTCCATCATGTCTCAAAAAGCTTGTCTGTCCGCCTCTAACATGAAAGTATACCTATATATTAGTTTTATAAGTAACACCTGCTTTCTAAGTAACTCTGGATCTTATTTTTATTATCCGTGGAAATATGAATTATTTTATTTCATGGACAATAGTTACAAGCTGTTTTATTGAGATGAGAAAGGACATCCCTTGACAAAAGGGACCTTAGCTGCTTAGCTTATTGTGAAATTACTATTACATCAAATCACGCTTAATAACCAAGTACGGTCTTTAGTTTGCGCGTGTAGTACACATGTAAATAAACCTCTTTTAATTGTTTAAAACGAGAGCTGTTACAAATAACTTGTAAATGAGTGTAACTAAAACATTTCATTTTAAACCGTTAAAACTGCTTTTTTTAAAGGTATCTTTAAAAACTTGAGTGGATCGTAAAAGCGGGAGTATTATAAACTACTATAATAAATATCTGATTAAACGATTGAATTATTTATAGACAGTTGTTTCGATTATCTGTACCCATTAATATTAAAAAAAGCAATATAAATCAAAGATTAGAGCGAAAATGTGACGCCAATAAAAACCTTTGCACAATTCACTACAAAATATTGCGTGATCTAAAAATATAAAGGTTGAATATTTGATACCGCCATTAATTTAACAAATTTATAGGCTTTGTGAATTCTATCGTTTTTACCTTGTTCAATCCGCTCTCCTATTACTATATTTTACCTAACGTGGGAGTTACTGGCAGTGTTCCATATATTTTTACCTCGACCCGCACTAAATGAAATTTTATTCCGATAAAGGGACGAAAATCCAATATCATTATTAACTCTTGAACACCTGTAAAGGGAATTTCGTAGTTTATTTGATGGAACCTTTTTAGTACATAAATGGAGGATTTTCTCAAATATAGAAGAATACTGCTGTGACTTCGTCTGTGTAAAATTTGTTTTGAGCATCAACATTTTTTTTTTTGAAAATCCTCCTCCATCTTTAAAAATATATAATTGATACCCATGACGTCGTCTGCGTCCCGTCGTAGTAGTTAAACAACGGAAATCCTCAAAAATGAATATTGTATATATCCACATTTTTCGCTGTTTATTAGCTCTTATTGGTTGCAGCGAATGTTTTATAGCCTAAAGCCATCCTTGATAAATATTCTACGAACACGAAGATATTTTTTTAATTCGAACCAGTAGTTCCTGAGATTAGCGCGATCAAACAAACTCTTCAGCTTTATAATATAAGTAAGATAACTAGATACAAATTGATGCATTTTTAAATTTCGAAAATAAGTGTTTATAGTCTCTTTTAATTCGTAAATCTGTAAGTACTTAAGTATTGTCTATACTTTATACGATATGTTGGTAAATGTATTTTTCAAACAAGACCAAAGATGCTTCACTTACGAAGCATCTAAAAAAGTATATTTCCCAGTTTAAACCGTTAAACGTGTTCTATTAGGTTCTCTATTCATGTTTAGCTAAAACATGACGATACGATCCTATAGTAATCAATACCTGATAACCACTTATTACTTTGCCTATCAGGTGAGATTTACCCCTTTACGTTGATCATACAAAAAATGACAGACCGTAGTGAAGTACTCTTCAGACAAAGACTGGTACTAGAGCATATATTCTTTATAGTCTAGAGGCGACACAAGTATGCTTTATAGTCACACCTTTGCTCTGACTAAGTTTGCCTTCCTCATTTTGTAACGAGATTTGTCTCGCACAAGCGTGGTGTTATACAAGACTTATTTTAGTTACTTCTAAGGTAGCTACAAATTCGTAAACAAAGTTCTCGGAAAATATGTTACAGTATTCTAAAAAACTTAAAAGATTTCTTTTAAATAAAACACTTTAACGGTTTAAAACGCGATATATTAGTTAAACATATTTGAAAATGATTCATTGATGATATAATGTGTACTACTCGCGTAAACTATAGACAGTATTTTAAAGATTTCTACTAAAATGTTTGACAGACTTGTTCGTGTAATGACTGATGGGTTAGATCTCCACGGGGTCTTGATCAATTTATTATTTTCATGAAATATTGTGGACGTCTGGAATCTGGATATAAAATGGGTGTTAGGAATTAAAAAAAAACCGTCCGGGTCACGAACCAACGTCCTCAGATGAAAAAGCCTGTAAGTATGATTGCGTTTCGGTTTCAGTCTGTAGAATTACCGAATATTCAAAATCAAAATAAGCCGACAACGCATCTTGTGTAGATGATATAGGGCTGGGGTATTTAGCTTACTATCAAGTAAACCTATGCTGTCTTAAAAAAATAATTTGTTGTATATTACTGAAATTAGGCGCTTCTCCCCTCCTTTTGGGTGGTGAAGCACATGCTCAATGCTTTCCCCCATTTCACAAGCATTCTTCCAAGTTTTTTTCTTCCTCTTTTTTTAAATTAACATAATATTTAAGTTATTTGTGTCTTGTGAAGTAAATCGTTTGAGTTTGAGTATTAATGTAAAAGATTATTTCATTAACGTATTCGTTAGATTTTTAATAAGGGCATTGAACTACCACGGTTATATTGCATGATTAGGCACCGAATTCCCGACCTCAGTGAGTCGGGTGCGCATATTTCTAAACCAACTTCTTAAATTTATTTACATAAACATTATTTAGTCATTTAATAGCTTTGTCACAAAAACTAAAGACGCTAACAAGTTATGGTGTGTTATGGTGTATGGTGGGAAAGCCCGTTTCCCCTCGTATGGCATGGTGCGATGTCCGTTTCACTGATCCGTTTTTATTTACAGGCAAGAAGTAGAAAACATTTATTGTTTCCCCGGGATTCGAACGCAGGGCCTCTCGCGCTTAACGCAATGCTAAGCATACGTTTAACCATTTAGCTATAGAGGCGGTCTAACAAGTCATGGTAGTTTTTACAATTTTTTTTAAACATACCTGTGTTGAAGTATTGGAATATGTATATTAACAGAGTAATTAATTATTTATTTAATCTCGCCCATGGTATTATTAATGGTGGTCACGCGCCGTAGTGAAATTAATACTGCGCCAGCGCCAATTAAATAAACGTAAACTATCCGAGTTATCTTAAGTGGTTTAGCCATAGAATTCCGTCGAAAGCAAAAGAGAGAACTAGGGGCCGATTCTCTGAATTACATAATTGTCGACATATATCGCCAATTATGTTGGCGTATTTATTTAAAACTGGTAACTAAAGTCGACGTGATTCAGTTTTAAGATTTTTGAGAATTGCCCCCCAGGTACTTTCACGAACGCATATCGATCAAGTCTATTTGTATTTATTGTTCTAATAACGTTGACAGTTCCTACTGACCATTACGCGTAACGATGTCAAGTCTGGCTCTTGGCCAGGTGGTTTTACTGATGACGAGGGTTCATCGGAATTGAAGGTTTTATGGAAAGGTTATGATATAGTATTATAGTTTCTTTACTTTGTTGATGGTGAGAAGCCCTGGACAGCCTGGTAACAATAGATCGTTTTGTTCTGGCAGACCACAGGAGTCTTATTAACTAATTGTCAGTAAAAGAACCGTTTAGTGATTCGGACACACAAATGTGTTCGCCCCGTGCCCTATGGCAGGAAATATTTCACGTTACTCCACTTTGTAACTGTTATAGCGTTTTAAACGATTAAAGTGTTTTATTTAAATGTGTACTACTCGCGTAAACTACAGACAGTATTTAATGTTGCACATGATGGTAGACTACAAACAATACTTTCCTATATTAATTAAGAATTGTCCATTGTGATAAATTTAGCCACCCACGTCGCTTGTAAGCACTATTTTACCGAAGTCGAATAATTTGCCAGTAGTCTTGGGTGTTGTGGTGCGCCCGTGGGCGTCTAGCCCATGTCCGAGGAATTTACGACTTGCAATGATTTAAGCATCGATCGGTTTATTGACATTTAAAAAATGGAAAACGCAAATTTGTAGCTCATAAATGCTATCCGCAGTTATTGGACGGAATAAATTTACGAGTTCCTTTTAATTTTACCTGGATTCATTTTATAGTTTCAATATTTTTTTTTTATATTAAATTATTCTTTAGCTGTCCACTAGATTACCTGTACATAATAATTCTGCTAACACGCATAGCTTTAAAAATCTTTATCGAATCAAATCAAATTTACATACAATTGTTTATATACATGGTCTAAATAAGTTCTAGCCACTTTGTATATTTTAAAACATAAACGTTTAAAATTAAAAATCGATTTTAGATTGAAATAAATTTACGACACGGCCAGGACTTGAACCGGCGTCCACAGCTCTCCGTGCTGTTGTTCGAATCAATAGAGCTACTGTGTACTTCACGTCATTGAATTTTATAACCTATTAATACATGCACCTCTTGCGCAATATAATTTTAATCATTTTAGCGCCTAGAAAGAAACATTGTCAAAGAGTAACGTTTAGTTGTAAAAAATACAATCCTTCAAACTTCACATGCCTAGTATCATACATTTATTTGAACTTCACGAGCCTAATAGAAACAAGATATAGGTCGCTTTAATATTTCAATCTGTAGACATATATTAATCTATTAAACATTAAAATAAAGCTGCTATTAAGTAAAAGCCCCGCCACACCGCTTAATAGTTATCTCATTAAATTTAATCAAAATCTTTTCACATTCAACCACGTATGACGGTATAGGCACTTACAGTAATGGCTTGTCAGTTGGCCTAAGGCCGGTAGCACCATACTAAATTATGATTAACCGCAGCTTATCGGGACTTCCATCTAAACAGTAATTAACTCCCATATCATTTTATAAGCGGATAACATCACCTGCTTAGCGTTGAGGGATTAGCTTTGAACGTGGTTGTAGTGTACTGCTTTTTTAAAAGGATTAAAAGATTTTGTAGTTTTGACAGAGAATGCCGCCTGGTATGTGTAGGAATATCTTGAAGGTTGCTTTGGACCTAATCTTATCTATAATTAATTATTACGTAATAACAATAGCGTTTATGAGTGTAATTATTTTTATGATTGGGGAAAACAGACAAATAAGGACTTGATGGGAAATGAAATATCCCAGCCATAAACCTTACGAACCTACTCTTAAGAAGGTACACTATGGGCCTATTTTGGTGTTGGATATTCAAAAATCCACAAAGTGAAAACAAACCGCGTTTTAATGTTACGGATTTTTCATCTGTGGACTGTTCGTGAATTTCTATATTCCTACCTTTTATTCAATTTCCAGATTTCCTGATGAAAAATTATAAATAGATTATAAACATGAATCTGGTGGGGATTATCCGACATATTATATTACTATTATTAAATCAAGGAGCCTGCCTTTTATAGTTTAATTCAAAAATAATTAATTATTAATTAAAATTTGCTATTTAAGCTAACCTCACAGACAAGTATAATTAAAAGATTTGATTTCTACATTAAATCAGTAATGTATCTTGAACATTATGCACTACCTATTACCGGTCATTCAACTGAAATCATAAAAAAATGGAATTGTGTTTATTAAATGTCGTTACAGTAATAAAAGTATGATCACATAAAACTGAAGGTTTATTACAAATAGAAGCATATTTTGTAGTTTTTAATATTTTTAATTAGCATTGTAAAATGCAAATTACTTAAAATTGTATACACAAAAGCTTATTTATGCCTTCAAAAATAGGTCTATAACATAACATCGTATATCATACACTATTGAAATGGACACACTTTATTGTATGCATGGCTAATAATATGTTTTTATATTATAGTGTAGTCTAAAAATATTATTATGTAAAACTTACACGTACTGCTTGTTAGTCAAAATTGCGTATCTAATCTATAATTGTCTTTTATCGCCCAGAGATATTTGAGTACGTTATAAAACCAACTCTTTATTTTACTACTAATTACTTAATTATCTTCAAACAAATAATACCGAAAAATGAATAGTTAAAGAAATTGTCTTTGACCCTTTTTTTTAACAAATATATAAATATATATTACTAATTTATAAGTTTGTCTATTTGGAATTTGCACCTAGGACTTTCCGTGGTTAACGCAATGCTATACAACTAGTTTTACCACTGAGCCATTGAGGTTAAAGTCACGTAGACGAATATTTTCCCAGCTCAATTAAAAGCTACGTGTAACCTTCATACTGCGGTCAAAACACGTTCTGGAACAAGCTGTTAAAAATTTTCTCGCAACCGAAGTGCACAATCTGGCAAGTTTAGGACGTGGTGGATTTTTCCAAGTGTAAGCACTAGCGGTGCGGTTCCACGCGGAACAGTGGAACTCGAAGAACTGGGAAGTGAGTTAGCCCGCTGTTGGAGACGCTTGCAGACTGCAAATAAACTATTCGGTCAAGCAGAAATGTATTTCAGATACATTTTTATAGAAGTCGAGATGTATTTTATGAAAAAGTAATTCAATTAACATTTTGTACGATTTAAGTAAAACACTTTAACGGTTTAAAACGCGATATATTTTAGTTAAACTTGCTTGAAAATTTAAATAGTGCATTTGAAAATGATTTTTAAAAATCATTTTCAATGAGTTTAACTAATATATCGCGTTTTAAATGTGTACTACTCGCGTATACTATAGACAGTATTTGTTTGAAAATTATTTTTAACTACGGCTCGAAGTTTCGGATGCTTTTCAGCAGCCGTGGTCACGGAGAAACCTATATCAGGTTCTAAACCGTTAAAGTGTTTTATTTAAATGTGTACTACTCGCGTAAACTATAGACAGTATTTAATTGACATACTATTGTGCCCTGAAAACATTTTATTCCGTGAACTTACCAGAGCCTTGAACCCAAGACCTCTATTAGAACAGACATCTGGAAAGACATGTGAGCGTTGTCATCTCTATTAAAATTCGTTCTTATAAAGTTTTTGTACAGTGATCCTTATTTACTCCAAAACGATATTACACTGTGACAGGCTAAAAATTAACGGGTCGTGGATTCGCTCCGCACCAGATCCAGCATGCTTCTAATTTTTCTGAAACATGCTGGACTTCGTCTGGAAACCGTCCGTCTGGGTCACGAACCACCGTCCACAGATGAAAAAGCCGTGAAGCTTAATCGCGTTTCGGTTTCAGGCTGTGGATTTCCGAATATCCAAAGCCAAAATAAGTTGACAGTGTTGTAAGTATTTGATAAGTTATTGTATCGTTAAACGATGCGAAAGTAATTTGATACTCAAACGATAGTTATCAAACTGTTTAATTAATGTTGGTTTATGAATGCGATTAAAAAACTTGATTTGTTTATTAAATTAAACATAAAAGTTTTTACAATTTAATTTAAAAGTAGGTAATTATAACTTAAGACCAACTCTTAATTAACATGACACCGACTTAGGCATAATGGGCTTACATCTCGCTGCTTCTAATAAAAGCATAATTAAAATGTTAATAGTTTTCAATGCAAGTCTCATCTTGGGCACAGAACAAAAAATACAGTCGGGATCAAACCATTAATAATATAACAAACTTGTATCATTTACGCAGTAGTTACACAGCAATACTGAGAATTTTTTTAATAAATAAGAATATGGTGACATAATTACAAATTATAAAACATTTTATTCAGAACCTCTGAAGTGTACACCTACCTAATTATATCAAATTTATAACGGCTCCTTATGATTGTATTTGTACACAGGTTTATAAAAAGGCAAAAATAAAGTCTATAAGTCATATGGACATAGAAGCGTGTCTGTTATCTTCAGACTAATAACTAAATCTGTGGAAAAGACTGGATTCTCCCAACTGTTTACAACGCCTTCTGATCTCATGAATAATTTAATACTTATGCCTCCCCAGCTTAATTATTGTGTACGGAATAGAGGCTCGATTTTATTGCCGACGTAATTGAATGTTCCGGACGTATTAAATTATGCTTAATAGTGCCCACTTTCGAGACATTTCTGTCAAGGTGTGCGGTGAAGATTCCGACACCTGAATTTTGCTATAAGCACAAAATCGATAATATTTTTGAAAAACTCCTGTATCATAAAACCAACCTTGGTTTGATTCGTTGTTGATTGTAGATGAATATAATTCTCTTTTTATATTCTTGTTTGAATTTTTTATGCAACTATTTATTGATTTCTCCTATAAACACGTGTAAAAATAAACGAAGTGAATTAAAATGTATATAGTCGATAGTCAGTATAAATATCTCAAGAGCTCGAGAATCCTTAAGATATCAGAGATAAAACTGACAAAACATCAAAATGTAGCCGTGTGTGGCATTGAAACAGCGATCCGAAATAAATTATTATCTTCTAATAATACAATCGTCAAAACAATCTACAATGGAGACCTTCTTCAAAATCACAAAAAAAGTTTGAGCGGATCCAAAAACAAACAACGGTACGACTACAAATCACTTTGTTTTTATCAAGTCAACGTGCCTTACTCACTGTGCTGTTTTAGAATCCGTATATACAAAGAGATGTTAATGCGTATCAAAATCAAGCTGCTGCAAAGCACAGCATAAGAAGGAATGATAAGACACAACGTATAAGAAATTTTAACACACTCCTACGCTTTTTGTTTTAGGTGCCCCATTATTAGAGATGTTCCGAGTAACGAGTACCGAGTTAAGTTAAGTTCAATTATTTCTCATCAGAGTACTCGCCCGAGTACCTCGGTTTAGTCAAATTCCCATTTCGCGCGCGTAAACAAGTATAAACAGGTACGCGCCGGTCAAGACGTTGGCTCGCTTTGCCAGTCCTTTATTGTTTGCAAACGCGTCTATTAATTGAGATTTTTCAAAGATTTTCTAAGTTTTTAAAAAATACTTTTGGATTAATTAAATTAAATTATATCTACCTTAATATATTGCATTTCTTAAACAAAGTATACTCGTTATCAAATAACAAAGTATAACCCAGTTATACGGCCGAGTATGAGTATCAAAAAAACCTACCGAGTATCAGCTGAGTACTCGGGCCATCTCTACCCATTATAATATATGTAAAGGCGATACCTAAAAGAAAAAGCACTCCACGCTGATTTTCTGTATAATATAAATTTAGAAAATTCGCAGAAAACTTTTAGAATATTTATTATAAAATTTACAAATTCGAAATATTATATTATGTACTATCAGTTAAAATTACAATAACCTTTACATATTTTCTAAGTATTTCAATAGAGTCTTAGGGAAGTTTAATTTTAACAAAGTAATAATCAACTTGAGATTCAATCTATTTTAACTTTATGTCTATGGTCAAATTTTAATTTATATCGAAATAGCCCCCGCATTTACCATATTTATACGATCACTATAAAAACCCAATAAACACGAGATATTTCCCTCGCCAGTCACAATGAATAATTCATTCAACTCGAATACTAAAAGCCTAATAATCGCCTATAAAATATCTTCGTTATTTCACAAAAGACCTATTCTAAGCTAAACGATATTTTAAAGAATGTCATAATACGGGCAAACAACGATTCTTCAAAAATAGATAAAAACCGCTCGACTCCCGGAAATAGTGACAAAGGGTATCATAAATCATGCTCGATGCAGGATACGTCCCGGGATGAATTTTTAGACTTTTTTTACTTGAACATTGAACACCCGCGGTTTTCCGCACGCCGATAGATTCGTTGGGAACATTTTATGCGATATTATCGCGCGACCGGCATGCGAATGGCGAATGATGTAAGAATTAACGAAAGCTGGATCTGGCAGTTCGATAAAGATAGAGATCCTGTTTCGTGAGTCTTTGCTAAAATAGAAAGGATAAGACATTAAGAATCAAAACAAAAGAATTGAACAAAGACAGCATATTTAGTAGTGACTCGTAATATTCCAGTAAAGTTTTCGCGCACATTTACTGTTTTACTCCTCCTTTGCCGAAAATGCTTATCTTCTTCATCATCATCTTCATTATCTAATTCTTTGGGCCCACTGTTAAATGCCTTGGTTTAATTAAATAATTATTTTGAAAATTGAGCCCAGTCAAACTCGTGACTCATATATACGTTCTCAAAAATTGTAAGTCCAAATTACTTATAAGAAATGATCTGTTAGCTAAGAATTTTCTAACAACAGAGGTAAACCCTTTATTATATATCATTTTTCACTTAGTAGTTTTATTTAAATTATCATCCTTTTCTCTTTCATCTTCAAGAGTCTCAGTTATTTAAGTTTTTACATTATCGCTCTTACTTAGTTAAAGAAGGTTCATAAAAATAGTTTCTTACTCTATGTAAAGTTGTTCAGTAGTGGTTCTGTGCTACGTCGGTGGTCGCACGACGGGAGGTCCTTCGCACTTCTCATTCCGTAATTCAGTAATATTTAGCTTTCTACAAACTTAATCTTAGTATTCTGTCCCTACTGTCCAATTGGAAAATAAAGATTTGAAAATACTGTTCGTCATTTGTCTTAAATTAAGAGACTAACAGTTTAAAGAATTTAACAAGTCAATAGAAAGAAGATGATATGTTTAAAGTTAATGTGTATCTTGACGTAGGTAGAAATTCCGAATATGTTGCGTATGTTGCTTTGGAAAGCTGACGATGCCGGTTCAAGTCCTGCCCGAGTCGAAAATTTTTTTCATTTATTTTCGATTTTTAAATATATACTTTTAACTTTTTCATCAATATACATAAAAGGATTAATTGATCATCTTCTTTTATCGTTCATTCGTCAGAAACAACTAGTGCCGTTATTTCACGTCTCTCAATTAACTTTAACAACGTCATTAGGAAGGAATCCCGCGAGTGACACGAGTTTGTCTATTTATTGTTAATACTACACACGATATTCCTTCTTAATACAATTGCATTAAGAACGTTATCGTGTGAATGTAAATGCAAATGTCAATAGAACATTGTTGTTAAAGTTCATAGAATGTCAAGTTCAATTATTTCAACTTTACCACGCAGTATGAGATATTGTATTAACTTGTTTAATTCTGTTCTTATGTACGTTAGTTCTTATTATTCGAATTAACGTTGCCACACTTTTGACAGTTGATAAGAGATATTAAATGTTAAAACAGTGTTATATATTACTAATAGCGAAACTACAGAAACATAATTGGTGTGGACTTAAAGGTACAAACAAATCAAGTCCTTGATATGAGAATAGTTGTAAAGAATTCAAATAAACTGTTGTTTTAAGTAGTTCAAAAAACTTATAGCTCATTCTTATTAAACATCACTAAAAAAATACTATATTCACTGTTACATGTGTGTTGGGTGGCCATGATGTTGTCAGGTAATTTTCCACCATTTATGGTCCCTAGGAGTGACTAAAATTCTCCTTACTCCTTATATAGGAATAAGGAGGTACATAAACCATCATACAGATACAAAAAAAGGTATATTAAAGATAATTTTTTTTTCTATAAATTTATTTTCTTAAATATCTCTAGAATAGTTAAATTTGTGAAAAAAAACAAACGAAATATATTTTTTTAAATTGTGTGCCGGTTATTTTTCCTACATTATCTCTAATAACGATTTCGTTAAACGTTACAACATTATAGTACAGAAAGATAACGTATCGTTTAAAAAACAAATTCATACAACATGTATATGTAAATATCGAAAGCGGAACATACGAGGCCGAAAATTCGTCAATTAGTTAATTGTGTATGAACCTGCCAATAACAGAGTGTTTGTTTTGTCCCTGTTCCCTAATGTCCTCGTTATCTGATGTTGATCGGAAATTGGGATCAAAAGACCGGAATATGCGAGTGCTTTAATGATAGCTTCCTCAAATTATATTCCAGTGAAAGAATACTGTTACTGCAAGATAATTTAAAACACAATTTACTTCAATGACAATATTGGCTGAATAAAAAGAACTGATAGGTATGGTCCGTGGTTTGCACAACACTTCACAAAAAACTTTAAACGGTTCTAAACGTGAAATATATTAGTGAAGTGATTTATTTGTAACTACGAGTACGACCCGCCAACAAACAATATATTATGTAGCGATTATTATAAGAATTGACAGACATGGCCAAGTTTTTACAAGCTTGTAGATTGTAGATAGGCCGCAACGGAGGTAGTCATTCGTTAAGCAATTAAAAAGGAAGAATATGGTTCTTCTTTTAATTGCATACTATTGTATTAAGAGCGTAAATAGTGATTTCTTCTCGGTCTTACAATATCCGGGTACATGATTATTAATAAAAATATTTTTAAACAATAATTTAATTTACAAGATTTTGTTCTTCCAAGTTCCATGTTATTAGCTAAAATAAAAAAAAAACTAAAATAAATAAACATATAAGTATAATTCGTGTTTTAAACCGTTAAAATTGTTTTAATTGATGCATTTAATAAAATTACCTTATTTCTAATAGTGCAATTGTTAGTATTCTTTTAAGCTTTAAAATTTTGAATTGAATGATTTGAATTGATTTGAATTGAAGTTACCGGCCTGTACAAACAATTATTGTTGGCTTTTATTACTGTCACTACGCGGTACCTGGACAAGCTGTAAACACACAAGGGGGTATCGCTGTAGCTGCTTGTTCAGGGCAGAATCAGAGGGAATGTTTATTTAATATTGTACAAAACGAACTGATAGGAAATACGAAGGAAAGAAACCGCGTTTCTATACTAACTGTAGTTTACGCGAGTAATATATTTTAAATAAAACATACGTATTTAAAATAATTTCCAAATAAGTTTATCTAATATATATATCGCGTTTTAAACCGTTAGTGTATAATTAACATGCTATTTTCTATTCATTTGTCCCATATTGATTGGTAATGTTTCAAATAGTAAATTAAATAATTATAACTCGCGTATCGTCTTCGTGTTTTAATATTCAATCGCAGAAACGTAATATAATGGTTTTTAAGAAATAAATAAAAGTTTCTGTCTGGATTATTAGGACGCAGAAATATGTCTCCTCCGTGCCCCACGTAAGGAAATTATATTTTTGTCGGGCCGAAGTTAAAACTCATTTTTAAATAAGTTTAACTAATATATCGCGTTTTAAAGCGTTAAAGTGTTTTATTTAAATATAAAGAATCCAATAAATTAAGATATTTTTGGAATATTTAGTCAGCTACTTTTAAAGGTCTATTAATATATCGAATAATAATTATCGATGCTCTTTAGGTACCAGGGTTGAAGAGCTTTAAGCATCTTCCTAAAATAATACAGGAATTCTAAAACCAACAATGAGTAAGAATTCTGCGTGTGTCAAGTGCTTCGCGGATAACCGCATTTGAACTTAGGAGTGCAATCGAATCAGTAAATCATTGAGTGTTGGAGTGATCTCGAGAGTGTTCGGATCAGCTAAGATTGATCGCTGCCTGAGGAATTATTCATGCGACACTTCTACAAGGTCTGGAAGCCTGGTACCTTGAATTAGCTGTTGAATAACGGGATAATAGACTTCGTTACGTAACGCGTTACAACTCTATTGTCTTTCAAATTTAATATTAAATTGTTTAAGGAAGATTACTTTATGCTAAGCTATGCAAGCATTGGACGCATCGGGCCGTATTTTAAGTAAAATTTAAAAATAAGTTATTTAATATATTTCCGAACAGTTTCGGAAATCCGCAGCAGGAAACGCGCCTTTACATTTCGCGGCTTTTTATCTGAGGACAGTAGGTGACCTGATCGGAATTTTGACATCCCTTCCATCCATTCAATGCCTAGGTTTTTCTTATACTACATATTAGATGTATGTTTTTTTTAATCGAAAATAAATTGAAAAAAATTTCTACTCAGGCAGGGCTTGAACCGGCATCGTCAGCTTTCCGTGCTGTTGCTCTAAAAAAAAATAATATGTATGTTTCAGAAACTAAATAAAAACTAATCTAACTAACTAAAACTAACTACTAAACCACTAAACCTTTTGTCGTTTAATGTCATAATGTGCAAATTATTAGAATTTCAAACTCTTTTAAACGGTTTAAATCGCGAAATGTATTACTCTAGTACTAGTACTAGTCACCTTCCATCAAGTGCACTCTAAGCTTATTTATCCTCCTCTATTAAAAAAAAAACATTCATTATTATATATTTATGGAAAGCAAACAAAGATAAAAAAATGATAAAATAAGGTGGACACTATATATACTTTTTATCTCTAACCGTTGCTATTAAAAACGCGGTGTTATTCACATCAAGTAAGATGATTAGAGCTGTGTGTAATCGCGATAAAGCCGCACGTGACTGATTCTAATGATACACCGTAATGGCGCAACGTGCTGAGAATCTATCAACCAACCACCTCCACTTGGCGCTTTTAAGAGATCAGATATTCATTATATTTTATTTATTTATTATAGCTTGATTATGTATAATACAACAAAAACCAAAAAGAAAATATGAAAGAGAAAAATTTCGTTACGTACAAACTTACACATAAATAGCGGCCTTATCGCTAAGCAGCGATCTCTTCTTGGCAACCTGAAGTACAGGAGAAAAGAAATCGAACAAGACTTATTAAGTAATCCATTAAGTAAGCAAAGGTATATCGTAAAAGTACATCAGTAGGAAAAAAGCAAACGCTTAAAGAACTCTCTTTTTAATTATTTTTATTGTCCATAGTTTACGCGAGTAAACTAACATAAAACACTTTTAACGGTTCAAATCGTGAAATGTAAATTATAACATATATTTTAACTACGACCCGACGTTTCTGTTGCTTTGCAGCTATTGTTCGTGCAATTAAAAAGTAAAACGAATACAGAAATTTCCTCCGATGTCATTTTACTTACGTCGATACAAAGTAAAATGTTCTTAACACATAATATCCATTTAGAAGCGACAGGTGACAGTTGCTCTTCGGTAGTGACATGTCAGCAATCTTTCGGTTTTCAGTTGTGACATTTTCACCTTGTTTGACGGCGACATATAGCACTCGATTGATAGACTTCGATCGAGACTCTACACCTGTGACCTGGAACGTTTCGAAATAATACATGAATGAGAAGAACGACGGCATGCTCCGGAGCATATTTTGATATTAGAACATATTTTTTTATATATAACGCTGCTAGAGGCAGATATAGATATAGAGGCTATATAAGTAGAGATAATTACAGATAATAATACACTATAGATCTTAGACTTATTTACTTGACCTTAGTAAATTAAATTTGTTCATCGGTACGCACGCTAAGCCATCGGTAAGTTAAAATCACTTATTTAGTAACGATGATCATAGAAGTCCGCTTAGCCTCATTGATGCATGGTGGGTCTAAGATCTGACCTTTCTCCTTCGAGACCTGCGATATGGGAAATGAATAGGGCGATACTAAAACTGTAATAATTCACTAATAAATTTTATTTAAATATATTCTTAACATATACCTAGCAAGTGTTAAGGTTGAAATCACATTATGTGAGTGGTGCATACGTCAACAGTTTGAAAAAATTCTACGATTACGTGTAGGACACGGTAGCTCAATTGGTTAACCCATCCACAGAACGCTGTCGATGCCGGTGTAAGTCCTGCCCGTGTCGTAAAATTCGATGCAACCAAAAAAAAGTTCAATGTACAATTTTTAAATTTAAAACAACTCTTTAAAATAGTATTTATCATATAGTTAGTAGATAGAACATACCTTAAGTCCTGTATGTACCTATAAATGACAGACTTGATTGATGAATACCCCTTAGGGTTTCCCTTTTATCTCTTTTCCCCTTCTCAAGGGCCACAACCAGCAATTTCTTGTCTAGTACGTCTGTTCTTTGCCTACGGTTATACTTTAAATTTGGAGTACCGGTGTTCCTGATTTTAAGTACTGTTATTTGTTATGTAATTCTTCTGCTTGTTATCCAGGCTAATATTATTTATCCGACAGTCTTTGTTTATCAGTCTGTCGTGATTTAGCTGAGCAATCAATCTCTGGCTTTTGGCATATATAATTAGGAGGACGAAAACCCGTTATCTAAATACTCGGTAGTTTACGCGAGTAGTGCACATTTAAATAGAACACTTTATTCGCTGTTACTAACAAGGAAAAAGTAGCAAAAATATATAATTTTTTAGGGGAGGAGTTTTATATATTGTGAGAATATTATAACTACTTTATTAATTTAAATAAAACACTTTAACGGTTTAAAACGCGATGTATTAGTTATCGAACTTTGTTTGAATTTTCCCGCCCGTACTGGTTAATTAAATACTGTCTATAGTTTACGCAAGTAGTACACATTTAAATAAAACACTAACGGTTTAAAACGTGATATATTAGCTTACTTAACTTAACTGATATATCGCGTTTTAAACCGTATTTACTTTATTAAATTATATTTTTTTCGCTTAACAAAAACACTATCTACTATCTTCTAACGTACAAAGTATTAAAGTAACTTTAACGTTAATATATTTAAAGGTTTAACATAATTTAAAAGTAGCTTAAAAAGGAAGTTTATTTAATTTTAATTTTGCATAAGTTATCAGTATATATATGTATGTATATAAAAAAAGGGATCAAAATGTTTCTAATCTAAGTATTTTTTGATTATATGTAAAACATGTAATCAAAAAATACTTGAATTTCGGGGTAACAAACCAACGTCGACAGATGAAAAAGCCGTGATTTCCAAATGATAAAAACCAAAATGGGTCGACAGCGCATCTTATTAACATGTTATATTAAATACTGTCTATAGTTTACGCGAGTAGTACACATTTAAATAAAACACTTTAACGGTTTAAAACGCGATATATTAGTTAAACTTATTTGAAAATTATTTTTAACTTCGGCCCGACGTTTCGGATGCTTTGCAGCAGCCGTGGTCACGGGGAGACATTTAAAAATAATTTTCAAATAAGTTTAACTAATATATCGCGTTTTAAACCGTTAAAGTGTTTTATTTAAATATGTTATATTGCTGGGATCTTTCACCTTCCACAAAGTGAACATGCGTGACTGTCATCCTCTGATATAAAATGAAACAGAGATTCTAGTGAAAAAGCACCCACTTAATTTTGTGTTCTATTATGTTCCATACAACGTTGTTACTATTTATCACACAAGTTCCTCAATACTATTTATTTGTTCACAGGTAAGGAGTGTTTGTCTCTCTGTCCCAGAATGGAGTAAGTAACATTATCTAAACATATCTCTGAGCTAATAACAATCGTGTTTCACCGTATGTCACTTACGAATTGTTTTATCTGTTATTTTAATATGTCTCTAATGGTGCTACAAATACGGGTTATTTTTGGTTGTTTCCGAGTTACATTTATTATTGTTCCTCTATTTATGTCCGAGTCGAGTTAATGTTAGATACTTTGTCTTATAAATGAATACACTTCTCTTGTTCTTCATTGTTTTATTTATTACATCTTTCAACGGCATGCGACAATATAAAGGCTTTCTAAGCTTCATTTTAAAAGAAAACAAATTTAGATTTCGTAACAGCTGTTTGTAAAAGAACTTGACCATTCCTGAAACGGAGTTTTAGAAAAACTGTGTCTATAAAAATCAAACTCCCTTATTTTTTAACTACAACCTGATGCTTTGGACGCTATGCAGCATTCCCCCCTTGACCACGCCTTTGACAGAATATATTAGTCAATTAAAACTTCTCCGTTTTTAATCATTAAATGTATTTTATTTGAATGAATTATCACCAACTCAGCAGTTCGTGGTCCTTGGTTTTAATCCCGCTGAAGCCTTAACTGCTTGCTGTTTAGTTTGTCAGCCCCTTTCCCCATAGACGGAACAAGCAATAATTTTAAGGAATGTCAAAATGCCAAGTGCCAGTTAAAGAGCTGACCATTTTGGTGTGGCTGATAAATCTTGGTTTTACGCGTCCCTAGCAGCCTTCGGACAAAGCGACATTAAACCAACACAACACTAAAACTTTTACTCTTTTACTAGACCACAATCGCTCCCCAGGCCAAAATGAATCTTAACACTACCATGCTTAAGTTTATTTTTCTTCGCACACTGAATGACTAGTCATTTTATCTTGTATGCAGCATTTACCCAATCTGATGCGTTATTCTTGAGAGTGGAGTGTAGCGAGTTAAGTAGCTCTGTAAAACTGTTGTTTTGAGTAAACTTGCCCATCTCGAGTTAACAAAGAAGGGCTCTCGACTGTTCTGGGAAAGCTTCGTACAGATCTTACAAAGTATTGTTTTAAGTGGCCATTGAAGATTTCGGGAAACGGGACTTTTATTCTTAGTAATAATGAAATTAATGTTATATGAGAAGAGAATAGAGAAATTCGTTACTATTTATATTATTAAGTTATTTTATTAGAATCTCTATCTATTATTAAGATAATCTTTCTGTTATAATTTTGAATAAAATAAATTTATTATAATGCTAGACGCTATAAGTAGATTCAGTAACCAGTCTGAAAGACCTTTATCTAATTTAATACTCTATTTAAATTAAAAACCTGCATTTACAGCGTTCTGTGCTGCTGCCCTAACCAACTGAGCTATCGTGTCCACACGGTACTCTAACCAACTAAGCTACCTTTTATACTTTTGCAACACGCAAGTTAATATATTAATAAATAAAATATTTAAAGACCTAGTAAAACATTATTAACGGTTTAAGACGTGAAATAATTATCAATCATCACCATCTTCGTTCCTTCTTGACCATCGCTGATAAGCATTCGAAGCGTCGGGTCGTTTAAATATATCGGTGTTATAATATTTAAAATATGATGTTAAAATGTCAATATCTACCTAACCTACAATCACTTTATTTTACTTAGAGATATACAATCAGATGTAATGTAGAGGAATGAGGTTTTATATAGTATGCAACTACTAGTTAGGTACAAATTGAGTAATAGAACCTCCCACGCTAGAATCTGCCCTGTGGGACGAAACGTGTTGAGACCACACGTCACAGATTGTAGGACTGTCCAGTTAACTAGTGAGTTGGACAGTTCTTCAGCAATAACATGACAGAAAATTTGTTTTACGAGATAACTAGCAGCAGTAAAAACCCAAGAATGAAATTATTGGCAAAGAAGGCGCGTTTCTTTTTTTATCCTTTTCTAAGGAACAGACACGGATTACAAGCCATACAAGATCTAAAGAATATGTTTTGTCGACCTATTTTGGCTTTAATCAGGGCAGATTTCGTGTTCAGTCTGTAAATATTCAAATGTTCATAGCCTTATAGGTCGATAGAGCTTCATCGATGGGTTAGATTAGAGAAACTTAACTAAAAGTGGACTCCACGTTATTTTTCAAATTGAAGTATTTAAAAAGGATTCAAGTTACCCTAACTAAGATAATCTAAAACCATAATTAAAAAACGATTATATAAATTTTTGTTAATTTCAAATGTATAAATAAGTTAATTTATATAATTCGTGTTATAAATTAATAAATTTTTTTTAACTTTCAAACTTAAACTGCACGTAGTATTTTTTATTATTGCATTTTTATCTGGCATTTTGTAAAATCATGGTCACTTGTAGATAATATTTAATTGATCCTAGGCAGTGTCTGTTTGTCGGCGATCTTGCGCGTCAATTATTGGCCGACACGGCGTGGGTCGCGCCTACACCAGCGATCGTTTTTTACAGTATTGAAAAGATTATTAATGGTCTGACAGCGCATACCATGCCGATTCTCGTTATTTAATGAGTTTGGTTTGTAAGGAACATCCCGTTTCTCCATTGGGGCATGGGGCGAACATATTTCTGTCCGTTTAACTGATCAATTAAAATAATTATTTGTAATTTTAGCGAGTAATACACACTTTAAAATAAAGCGAGTAATACACACTTTAAAATTTCCCCGTGACCACGGCTGCTGCAAAACATCCGAAACGTCGGGCCGAAGTTAAAAATCATTTTTAATAAGTTTAACTAATATATCGCGTTTTAAACCGTTAAAGTGTTTTATTTAAAAGATAATATTTCTGTACCCTTCTTGAGAGACACTATTTCTTGTTTTCCTGGGATTTGACCCAGGATCAAGGAGGAGCGTTTTTATCATTAGGCCACCAGGACTGAGGAATTAAAACCTAATAAAGATATTAATTCTAATATATAGAAGCGGTAAATATTATACCTACTTTTTTAGTCTGTCAAATGTATCTTTTATTAAATATAGGTACCTACCTACTTATCACATGAAATTATTTCTCTTTATTTATTTTATTAATTAGCCCCTCAACTCCGAAATAAAAACTCAGCAGCGCTTCATTAAAATATTTTCTTTCCGTCTTCATTTCTCCTAAAACTTTATACCGTTACTGAATTTATTTCGGCAAGCTGTACTCACAGTGCAACGCTCACTAAAGAATTTAAATAAAATCTCCCTTCGCAGTTTCGCTCAGATATTTCACGCGCAGTTCACAGGTGCCTTTTTTCCTCGGCCTTTTATTTGCAGACTGTACAAATCCTGCACGCGAGAATGAGACTTATTTGAAACTGTTAAAGTCTCTAATCGCGTGTTTACTTTTCCTACAATGCGGATAGTTTTCAAAGGATTACTGTAAGCGTATAGTAATAATTTATAACTTTCAGCCGTGTCTAGTGGTAGGCTTGTATTGAAGATTTTATCGTTTCAATACATCAATAAAATTATCTGCCTTTAAAATTTCATAAAAATACTAACGGCTATATAATTTCAATAATTATTCAAACATTTATGTGCTCTAGGGCTTATAGTTTTAGTAAATTGATATCAAACCGCGCATTGAATTAAAACCTGGTTTTGATTCCCGCAAATTTTGATGAGGAGCTTCGCTAGAAGAGGGCGAAAGTCGAAAATAAAACCTGACAAATAAAAGCAAGACAGACAATGCTATGAAAAGTTTGACTTAGATATATTTTAGTACTATTTAAATAAATAGTACTAAAATATCCAATATAACAACGCAGTCACAGTCTATTATCCTTCTATTTTCAGGGTTCTGTAGCCAAAGGTTAGTTCGTATCACAAGAACAGCAAGATAGAGGGCCGAAATTTTCCTAAATAATTATTTCTGTTGACACTCAATCGATAGATACTAGAAGTCCTCATGCGACTAACGACAATGTTTTTGCTAAGGTATTGAGTGTTGTGTATAGTCAACTGGATGAAACCAGAAGTCCGACTCGCACTTAACCAGTGTTATTATTATTCATGAATTCAGCAAGGGCTCGTTATTGGAAACATTTTTCTTTTAAAATTCCTCCGATACGATGTCGGTACACAGGGTGTGTCATCAATTTGCGTGGAGTATTGTTTACAGTTTGTCCGACAAACGTTCAGCTAAATTGGTTGAGGCAAACGCGAGTGAACCCGCGGGGGACAGATAGCTTTTGTTGCTTTTGTGTTAATTCTCCTCTCGTTAGCGCGCGACTACGATCTATTAATTAAGCGCGGTGTATGTACACATATGGAGTCTGTTTATTAAGTACTATGAAATGGTTCAACTGTTTAAATCAAACACTTAACGGTTTAAAATTGTAAATATTGTAGTTCAACTTATTTACGACGTTTCGGATGCTTGTAGCGTGGTCTCCCCATGACCACGGCTGCACAAGTTTAACTAATATATATGGCGTTTTAAACCGTTAAAGTGTTTTATTGACATATATATATATAATACTTATAGTTTATTAAGATCGCAAATCTATATTATTTCTCGTGCTGTATAACAAAGTATTCGATCGATAAATACGTTTAAAATAAATATCTCATTAAAGACCCAAGCGTAAATAAAAGACATTACCGTCTACATAATCGAAGCGATATCAATTCTAAGTGAAATGATTCCGTATATTTTTACAGCTAATAAACTTTTATTGTGTCATTGAAGGCCTGTTGATGACGCTTTATTGTAATGGGACGCTTCTTATTGACCGAATTCTGATTACTATATTTTATTGGGCAGGTAGTAATAGCTATTCGAATATCTTTCCAGAACGATATGATTGGGTGTGCGTAATATCAAACATATACAACAATAGCTAAGTCAGTCACTTCGGCCGCGTTGAAACGTCGAGTTTTTTCCTATCAAAGAGCATTCTTAGCATTGCACAGCACTCAAAAGCTTACTTAGCTGGAAATAGTAATATCAAAGTAATAACAATAAATTTTTATGACCCTATAGTTTTATTTTGAAAGTAGGTGCAACAAAAACTGTCATAAAACTCGTATTGTAAATGTGTTTAATAAAAGTTTTAAGTGCCATTGCGGTTGGGATGCTTCGTCACCCATTTTAGTGTGTTACTAGTTTTATTTTTAACTACTTGATAAGATAGGCTTTGGTATTAACAAAGAAAACACTAGAAGATCTATTGGCTTACTGCGGCAGTCATAAAAGAACAAGTTAAACCCGTTCAAATATCGTTCTTATTTTAAATTGTTTCAACAACTATTACAATACAATTCTAAAAACAAATACGAATATTTCAGTTGACTCTTATATATATTAGGTTTTTCAGCTTCATAAAAGTTGCGTAATGTATTGATAAATGTGAAAGCCCGTTGCCTCTCGTGAGCTATGGGTTTCGGATTTATATACAGGCAAGTCATGCCCGAGTCGCAATTTTTTCAATTTATTTTCGATTTTTGAATTACACAGGCAAGTACTTAATTAGACTACAACGCTTTGCCCGACTGTAACAATGGATTGTTTCCCCTGGATTCGAGCCCCAAACCTCCCGCACCTAATGCACTGCAATACGTTTGACCATATAGTTGTGGAGGCGGCAGATGTATTGATAAATATATGTATGTTCCTTATTGTTTCCTTTGATCATTTACTACTGTGTTTTAATTTTCTAATTACTATTTAAATAATCTGTATCGCGTACTTTAATATGACTTAAGGCCGTAAGATCGAGATCTTGGTTAGGTGACGTGAAAAACATCTTTAACCAAGTATATACTAAACTTTAGTTCAAAGCTTAATATAGTTTGAAAATAACCAACACACTTTCAATCAGCATTTTGTCATAACATCATATAAGAGACGGAATCAGTTCCAACGAAGAAGAAAGTCTGTGTAAACCATTTAAGACCTGATGCCAATTCAAATATTAAGCAAAAATGTTTAAAAAGTCCTTACTTCGCTTAAAATCGAGTCCCAGGACTAGAATACGTCATAACCATGAGCCTTTTTGAAAGTAATCCCGGTCACTTAACAAACACAATATTTACGAGGCTGTAGATAAAAGCTGGCTGTAATTTATAGCCAATAAATGTGCTGACGCCCGTTGTATCCGTACCGCGGCGTCAGGTTTAGAAAGAGGAAATTTCTTTTAATTTGTACTTTCTAATTATTTGAAGTATTAAAGAGATTTTTAAATAAATTACCCGTTTTGAATCACATTTAAAGAGAGCAGCTTGTATCGATAGGTTTACAAAATTTTAGATGTGTAGGACGTAGCTCTATTGATTAGAGCAACAGCATGGAACGCTGTAAATGTCGGTTCAAGTCCTGCCCGTGTCGTGAAATTTCTGCAATGTATAATCAATTTTTTTAATTTATGTACAAAATATTAAAATTTTTAAACAAAATTAAAATATTATTTGTATGTATATATGTAAAAAATCCAATCACATTGCACATGATAGTTTAAATATATTTGGAAATATATTTGATACCACGGCTGCTCAGCAAAGGCAACGCTGCTGAGATGTAGTCGCAGGTTTGAAGCCGCCCGTGTTATCAAAGTGTTTCCTACGAAATATTAAGTAGGATTTTGTCTACTTTAAAACTTCCAATACAACTTAAATTTACCGGTCTCAGTTTTTTATCATAATTTAATATACTACTAATACCTATAAATTGATAACCGAACTTTTGGATGAAGTTATTGTAAGAAGTTTTAAACCGTCTAGTTTCAAACTATGTCTACTTTTAAATATTCTATAAACGATTATTATTATAAGTAATATTAAAATAATAAATTGTGATTTGGCCATTTATGATTTATTAATACAACCTTAATGTATGTTATATAGACGCTATTAAAACGCTAACTACGCAGAAACGAAAACAAAGAGAAACTCTACGCCCGGCCCGACCCCCACCAGGGGGCGATTTCATTTAATTAACCCAAACCGTTTCATTAAAGCGTCGCTTTAAAACAAATTGTTTGCAAAACCAATGATTAGAATGGCTCAAAGAAAAACATTTGGAAATAGAAGCCAGTCAATTACTAGACGTACTGCTGAAGGGTTCTGTATTATTACGTAAAAGGTGCAAGGCCAATCGTTTTCAGGAGCCAACAAAATAGTAATTTTATTAGGTGAGCTACTTGCTGTAACGGAAACATAAATACAGTCTGTTAACATTTCTATTGTAAATTACAGCCTGGCGATGGACGAATAGCGTAGTTTTAGTATGAAATCACAATAATATGAACCACTTAGCTGTTACCCCCGCGTCGTTCTTGCGAAGTAATCTTAAAATGTATTCTGAAACGAACATTTTTATAGATAATTTAAAATATAATCATTTTTACGTGCAAAACTCTTTGCTTTCTTGAATGGGAAGCCCTTAAGATGAAGATGATTCCCCCCCACCCCCCCCCCACCCCCCCCCCCCCAAAAACACCCAAAACGCCCAACAAATAAGTTTAACTAATATCGCGTTTTAAACGTTAATTTTGATAATCCCCGAATGAATGAAGAATATATTCCCCGTTTTTCCACATTTGCCTCTTTTTCTTCGCTCCTATTGATTGCCTGATGTTTTATGGCCTAAATCCTAATGAATGTTCCAAGCAACACAAAAATAATTTTCTATTCGATCCAGTGTTTCTTGAGATTAGCGCGTTCAAACAAACAGACATATTTTTGTGTAGCCACTGATCGATTTTATTTACAGCCTGCCGTCAACTTTTTGAATCCACTACTACTACCTTCATGCAGCACCAAGGCGATCAGTATTAGGGTTATGTTTCATGTTACGGAACCCCATAAATAGGAGCCGGGGGATTCCCCGTTGCAAGTTTGCCGTGTTTGTGTGCAACCAATCGATTCCCTTTGAGGGCATGCGAACCATAAGGGGAGCTTCATTAGCACTGATTTCGCTGATGGCCTCTAAACTGGCAATGCATCGTGGGGCTACTTAGTTTTATGGACGAATCTTTACGACTCATTTGTATTATGCCATTTGTTATATATCGAGTGTAAACGATGTTAATAATGACACACGAAATCTAATATATAAAATTCTCGTGTCATAGTTTTCGTTGCCATACTCCTCCGAAAAGGCTTGACCGATTTTGATGAAATTTTTGTGCTTATCCGGTATCCATGAGAATCGGCCAACATCCATTTTCCATCCCTTCCTAAATGTGTTAGAAGTAGTCCAACCTATTAATATTTGTTTTATTTCTAAGACAAAATTTGTAATCTTTTCTTTTTTATTGTGATACAACATACAAAAATACATACAACCTACATTTTCACCCTTCTACGATCAACCCTTATTTTTTAATAGCCATTTTAGTAAAATTATTTATATGGCAAAACTACGTTGGCTAAAACACCCCTAATATCAATATTATACATCGACTGTACAATTCAGAATTTTTCTTCTATTTAAATACAATAATTAATTTAAAGTATTACAAAAATATTTTAACGGTTTTAAACGCGAAATATAAGCATCCGAAAAGTCAGACCATAGTTAACTAAGTAAAGAAAAATTAGTTCACTAATATATTTTGCGTTTTAAACCGTTAAAAGTGTTTTTGACAATACTTATTTTAATTTTATGGAATTATATCTAATATTGAATACTTATTAAATTTAACATTTTAAATAGTATATGGTTTACGTAATGACTATTGCACTAAACAACTACACTAAAATACTAAAAATCTATATATTTCTTTACATAACGTCGAGAAATAAAGATTAATTAATATGCGATCTATTTCGAACTCGAAGCGTACGCATTACGAGTGTAATTAATCAAAGATTAACGAGCTTAGTCCCTAGAATAAATGTAGAACAGGTTTTAAACAATAATCAGTCTCATATAATAAAATGCTAAGTAGACCCTTCGTGCAAGCACCGCGGCAGCTAACCACATAACCGACTAACCAGGGTTTATAACTCGATAAATGTCAATGGAGGATCGGAGTACGGACTGACAGAACCATTAGACGGCGTCGGTCAGATAGAACGCTAACCAGAAACTATTGAAATATTTTTAACATTTACCAAATGTGACGCATATCGAATTAAAACCAACGGTTTTGGGGGAAGGGAAAAAAAACACAGAAAAAATTTTTTAAAAAAAAAAAAAAAAAATTTTTTTTAAAAAAAAAAAAAAAAAAAAGGCGGGGGGGGGAAAAAAAAAAATTATTTTCCCCCAAAAAAAAAAAAAAAAAAAAAAAAATTTTTTTTTAAAAAAAAAAAAAAAAAAAAAAAAAAAAAATAAAAATGGGTTTTTGGGGGGGGGGGGGGGGGGGGGGGGGGGAAAAAAAAAAAAAAAAAAAAAAAGGGGGGGCCCCCAAAAAAAAGGGGGTTTCCAAAAAAAAAAAAAAAAAAAAATTTTGGAACCTTTTTTAATATCGAGAAAAATAAGCATACAATTGGGTTTTTGTACGGAAGCCCGTCATAAATATTAATTTTGTTTTGTACAATAAAGATCAATTACTTTGAATATTATGCATTTATTGTATAATATTAAGAGACGTAATTGAGACGTATAGAAGAATTACATTTGGACTTTTAAAATGCATGACTGATATTAATAGATAGATAGTATAATTCATTTTGTTACTAAATTCATGACTTAAATGACTTGATTAAAGCCGTACATGCACAAATGGATTGAACAAATGCGATGATGATGCGGTGGCATACTATAGCTTGGGTGAGCACGAAACACGACAGTCGTGGGTTGAGGCTGTAGCTATATTGTTTTTTTTTAATCTACAAAGATTTTTAATGCATATAAATGTAAGCTATCTGACAAAGCCTGAATCTCGAGCTATCAATTTGGTGGATTTGTAAACGTCAGCGTTGCAATCCGGTTAACTTCACTTTACTGCTGATTGGGCATTTTCCTTTATAGATAATAAATTTTTAATGTCTTGAGGCAATCGCGGGATATTAATGGTTGCGTAATTAAATCGATCGGTATCGCATAATGACGTTTTTTATGGTTTTTAATTAAATTTTTTTGACGGCAGACAAAACTGTATTTATAATAAAACAATTTTAACGGGTTTGTCCCAAAATCCGTGAAAGACACCATGAGTCAGTTCTGCAAGGAGCCCGCCATTTTTTCCAAATATTAACTACGGTGGAACAGATGGCGGATTGGCTAGCATAGCGTTTGACTTTGACACTATCGACATCCTCCATCTTCTCCCCGTGATCATGGCATCCGAAACTGTGGACCATAGTTAAAATAAATTGCAAAGCAGTTAACTAATACATGTCGCTTTTTAAACAGTTGAGTGTTTTATTTAGATGGGCACTACTGTTTATTGTGTTGCTTGTATTATTATCACTAATCAAGTGGTGGTGGTCGTTAAATTTGCTCGACCTGCTCTTTTTTTAAATTTCATTAACTTTTACTTTCTTCTTAATACATATTAATCAAACCCGGTAAAAACACCACCTAGCGGTTCATGTATACGTCTAAATATAAGATTTATCCTTCAAACGCTTTCCTATGCTAGAGGAGACATGTGCCCAGCCGTGGGAGATAATTAGGTTGAAACAAATACCATCGATCTTAGTCCAGACATAAACTAAATAACGGAGAGGATTGCTTGCGCGAGTTTTGATTTATTGGAAATTTTCAGCGTGTCTCAAAGATTGCCCGCAGAGTGTTCTGCGTTCAAGTTTTGCAACTCGTTACAACTCTGATTACAGTGTTATGGCAGCTTGTAATGGCACAGACACAGACTGGCTACAGACATTACAATATAGCCTATTTTTTTACTATTATCAAGCTAAATATTGTCTGTAGTTTACGTGAGTAGTACACATTCAAATAAAGCACTTTAACTGTTTAAAACGGGAAATATATACGCGGTAAGTTCTCCCGTGACGACGGCTGCAAAGCATGAAAAACGTCGAGGTGTAGTTTAAATACTTTTAAGATAAGTTTAATTACAATATATTTCTTGATTTGAACTGTCACATTGTTTTATTTAAATATAAACAAGCTAGTCTGAAAACTAGCGCTGCTGAGTGTAAAAAGGACGTAAGAGCATATGACTTCTTTGTATCTTTTCTCAAACCGTAATTTACAAAAATTTAATTTTAAAATACTCATTAACACTGCGAAGTTCTGTTTGTGTATGTCCCATGTTGTACTGTCAATGGCTCAGCTAGACGGTCTAAGTCTATTTATTTGTGTCTATGTATTAGAAGCGGTAACGTTTGTGTTTTTTGTAGTTTAAGACCATCTTTTGACAACTAGGTAACGACCACAAGAGGTACAATGTTGGTGTAACGTATAAATAATGTTTTATTCTTCTAAAGCTAGAAGATTTTCCCTACTAGTTGCTAGCTGCTATAGTACCTTATACTGGTATTTTCTCTTAATATATTCCACGACGAGGAAAACAAATTTACAAGCAAAGTTTCGTCATAATTTACATTATATAGAATGTACAAAATGTTCTGAAATCACCGTTAATAATTGATGTATTCTCTTCACGCCATTCTTGTTTGTCAATATTTTACACGTGTTAAGCCTATTTTCGGACGGCAACACTTCGGAGAAAGCGATAATATCAATACGTTTATAAATACGTCAGTAACGCGAATTCACAGACAGACAGCCAACTACAATCGCTCTGTTTATGTACGGCTTCCGTTAATCGCTGAAACAATCTGTAACCAAATATTCCATGTACTATTTTATGTTAAGGTAAAATTCTGGTTTGAATATTGTATTAGCTTTTCTAACTAAATTGAAGACAGATTTTGTAATTGCGAAAATTAAGCATGTTTTATGTATGTAAATAAGACTTTATATACATTTTGAAATATTTTTTTAACGATGGAAGACAGACAAACATGGCGTTGACTTGATGGAAGGTGAATCCCAGTTATATAAACTATTCTGCAAGATACTCTGTCGAACTTTTTGACTTTGGATAATGGGAATAATATTAAAAGAATATAATTGGGAAATCCACAGCTTTTTCATCTGTCAATTTCTACCCATTTAATATTAGATAGATTTGGAACATGTTGGGCCCGGAGGGGACTGTACTCACGACCCGTGGGTTATTAGCCCTATACCTATCTGCTACCATTAGACAAATGAGCCCGACAAAGTCGAATATCCCTTGATCATCGATTTGAGTCGTCAATTTAAACAATTTTAAAGAACAGAAGCTTAAAATCTTTAACGATTTTGAGCATATTGAACATTTTACACGGTGTCGGTTCAACTTTTATTTTAACTTTTTCTTTGTACTATATCGTTAGAAACGTTACTCACACACTGAATCAAAAAAGAAAAAACAAATTACAAGAAAAGTAGTAAAAATGTTGTAGGAGATTTTATCAAAATCCATGGAGTACTATTCCCGTGTATAGATAGATACTTAACCACTAACCAGCAAAGACTTTAGGGTTTATGTATAATAACTACAATAATCATGATATCTAAAGAAATGTAGACGATGGGGAATCGACGAACAATAATATAATAGTTGATGATCTTGCGATCAAAGATCGACTATTTCGAGTAGGTTATTACATTTGTCTCAAATCAGCAAGTTTTGCCAAATGCCATCTTCAGTGTATGATCGTCCATTTTTAGAAAAGGTTTGTTCATACTGCACTTATTGCTGGATAATATAATTTTTATTTCAAGTAGTTTATTCTCATTTGCGGAGGAAAGTACCTACTCAAAATATTTATAAAATGAAAACATTTACAATTTTGCTATAAAATCTAAATAAAACAAGTTATGTTTGTGTATAACTTTAAAAAAAATATATTTTTTACCTTTTTAATCATACATACATAATTAAAGTACCTAATTTAATAAAAATTGACATTCTTTAAATATTAGTATACTTATTTATAAATTTGAACTCCCCCACATTTGGTATGCTTTGAAATAGTCCTGGTCACGAGGGGACACCGTCGTATGAACTAATACATTTCGCGTTTTAAACCGTTTAAAGTTAAGTTTTATTTAAATACTACTCTAGTTAGTTACGGACAGTACTTGTATGGTGTAGATAAAAACTTGAACAAAGTGTTTTCTAGATGATAAAAACAGAAATGCGTGACGTCACTCAAAAAACCAAAGGAATACGCACCTTAACGTATTGGAAAACGATTTGGCGTATTCGAGCTGAAAGGACCGGTTGAAACAAAAGTTTTTATAGCTCGCTTTCAGAATTCTTTGTTTTGAGACGACGTAGTTTTTATTGCGAACGAATAAGGGGGGCTAACGATTGTTAATATGGTGTGATCGCCTCGAGGTTTACACTGTATTTTGGCAGCTTCAGTATTCTCGATACGATTTCTGTCCATAATGTGCAAGGGACGTACTTTTCTCTTTACTTCTTATAAGGTTTTTGACTTTTGGTCAAAATACCTATTCCATATGCGGACGAAGTCACAGACACAGCTAGCTAATTTATAAAGATGAGGAGGCTTGCAAAACAAATTATGATGCCCGCCCAAAATAACTATTCTACGCGGACGAAGTCGCGAGCACAGCTAGTATTTGATAACAGTTCAAAAGATTATTAAGGGTGTTTGATTTTTTTAAAGTACATTTATAGTTAACTTTTTAATTTATCGACATATGAATAAAGTTCATAGTACCTCAATTCGTAGAAATGCTTAAACAATTTAGGAGCTCGTTGAAAAGCAACCTAATGTGTAAGTGCACTTACTTGCACGAAGAGTAATATTATTTATGACTACATTGAGGGTACATGTACAGACATCGCGCTTGTCAAATACATTATGTAAATAAAACATAGATCACGGTCCTCTCTGCTAGGTCGCGGAGGTCGGAATGCAAGATTTACTGACTAAATATAATCTGAAATTTAATTTACGAGTGAACTGCCACAGATACATTACATTTATGAACTAAGTATGTTAATAATGTATTCAGAAATGATCTAAGTAATATATATGTTTTTTATAATACAAGGGTGAGGATCACGTGAGGAGAATGAAATATTCTAGCTATATAAAATCTGAACAACATTAGCTGTCAAGCTACTTTGACTTTAGATATTCGTCAATCAGACTGTTACCGAAACGCGATTAACCAACATGGCGTATATAGACAATACATTCACCTAGTTAACACAGGAAATGCGAAAATTATTAGTTAGGCAATTTTACATTAATTTTAACTACGGCTAGACGTTTCGGTTACTTTGCAGCAGCCGTGGTCTCTGGGTCACCCTTTGAAACCGTTAAATGTTTTATTTTTAAAAATGTGTACCTACATAAAATTAATTATGCTGCTACAACAAGAAATAAGTTAACTATGTATTTTAGTTAAACGTGTTTTTTTTCAATGGTATTTTTCTTTAATCCTACAATGCCCTGAATCTTGTGTGACAGCTTATTTAACAATAGACTTTAAAATTAACAATAACCGTTAATTATCGTTTCAGCCCTATACGGGCTCTATATCAATTAAAGCCTCCAATTATAGAATATTGGAATTTCTTCAAGATTAAAATACTTACCCTAAGACGTGACGATATGTACTAATTCCTTCGTTGGCCTCTTATATTCAGTTATTACTATTTGCCTCTTAATAAGAACCTGGACAGTGTTATACGAGAGATATGGATTTTTTTATATTACGGGGAACCACCTATACCTCAAGACGCCCTGGGATATTTGATAGTCATAGATTGACTATTAAGTTGGTTTGGGGTGACTGGAATTTCGATATTTCTACCAACTATTCAATTATATTCAGACCAAGTCAACATGTTTTAGGAACAATATAAATTGATGCAACATATTTGACGGTTTATCGACCCCACGACCTGTTAATGATAAACCATAGATAATAAACGCAACTATAGCGAATTAAAATAGTATGATTCTCAATGAGTTTAAAAGTTATCGTTATGAGTCCCATCGTGGCACAGCTGACTCGTGGCGGGTGCTATAACGCGGGCGACTGTCTTGAATCATTCATGTGAATCACAACGAAAGCGCGCCGATCGATAAAAACTTGTTTTTGTTGTTACGCTACTGTAGTGTCTTGTCCGTCTCCGCTTATTATTTATTATTGTACTACTTGCAGCTATTTTATTCAGATGCATTATTATGCTATACAGAATATTTGGCCAATAGCAATAAAAATAGAAAAAAATCAATATTAAAAGACGAAATGGAATAACTTACTACTAGGTTACTTGACATTTTAATACACTACTATAAATATCTTAGAATGCTGTCTATAACACCTTTTGTAATAAATACATTTCCTATATTAAATATCATATGAAAAATGATTAACAAAGCTAGAAAACAATACAGCTCATTTATTCTCTAAAAAAGTACTGATAAAAATTCTTATAAATAAACCACTTTAGTCGTAGCGTGTTTTCACTCTATTTTAAGGCGCATACATTTTTCAAATACCAACTTCTCTCGTTGGAACTAAATTGGCCTGTCAATATAAAAGATAAATCAGTGTATACAGTTTATAATCTCACTACAAATATGGAAGTGGTCCTCGGTTTGTTTAACATGACCTGCTTACTCCGGGCTACCGGGATACGCAAAGATATTATCTACGGCACGGTTTGAAAAAGCTGTACAGCATATTTTCCGAAACTTTCTTTGTAAATAATAAAACTACCTTTTATTTATAGGTTTTGGACACCAACACGCTTAGCGACAACGGTAAAACAATTGAATACGATCAATGCATTGAGAAACGCTAAAACATTTAAATAAATTACTTAAACGGTTTAAAACGCGATATATATTCGTTAACTTATTTGAAAATTAGTTAAACTACGTATCCCCGTGACCAAAGCTGCTGCACAGCATCCGAGACATCGGGCTGTAGTTAAAATATTTTTTTTAAATAAGTTTATTCATTTATTTATATATTATATATTCGTTCATTTATCTTAAACCGTTATAGTGTATTTAAATGTGTCTCTCCCGACTATAATATTTAATGCTTAAACACACACACATACAACAAAATATTATATATATTAAAGTCATGTTAATAGCTGGAATGGGGAACTTCATAATGTGCTAATTCAAAATGGACATCATTACCTGATATGAAATGTATCAAATTTTAACTATTTTGGCATTTAATATAATAAAAGTACAGTATATAAGATACATACTTTAAAATGATTATGGGGCGACTATTTTAAAACTATTTGTCTTAAATATTGTAGAATTCTATAATAACAGAATTATAAGTAAATTCAGGATTTCTTAAATTTTAAAAGTGACAAAGGCTGAACGATTATGTTAAGCTTAGAAGGCATAGGTTCGAATCCCGAAAAAAATTTACCACCCTAAATGTGTCACAGCACACCAGATAGGAAACGAGATTTTCCTTATATAATTCAAAACCATTTATTTTAAACTAATAATCAACCCGAGTAATTTTATATACTTGTTGCAAGCACGCAATATCTCTGTTGCCATATATAACACTCAGTCGTCGACTACTGGCATTAAAAGCTGGTTTTTATGTACAATAATAATTCTCAACGACACACAATTTGTTACTCCAGTTAAGGCGTTTTAATTGGAAATGAATTGCTCTCACTATATACATAGTTTTATTTACTAATATTAAATATAAATATTTAATTTACATTCTACTACAACCGCAATGTTTTCACTAGTGACCACGATCACTGTAAATCTATAGAAACGTCGGATCGTATTTATAAAAGTTTTAAACCGTTAAGTGTTTTACGTAATGAGTTCCACTCGCGTAAACTATTGACTTGCTGATATTATAACAAAACACTCTTAAACGTGTAGGAAAAAAGAAGATAATATTTAAAGACAATAGAAATAAAAAAAAAGATACATATGTAACTATTTATAGTATTGTGTATATACACAAAAAGATGTTACGATTAAAAAGCAAATCGCTGAGTCCCCGTAATGTGTTATTTATGATAGAATAGGACAGACAAACAGAGAGTTCACTAGATGGAAGGTAAAATACTCAAGCCATATAGCATTAAAATTAGAAGCGCTTTCGTCCTATGTTGACTTTAGATATAGGGAAATCCACAGGCTGAACTGAAAGTGCGGCAACTTAACTTTTCTGTCTGTAGACGACGGGTAGTGAGGCGTAATTAATTTCAATATTTTTACTACCCATTTTATATACAGAATTCCAGACGAAGTCCAACATAAATCATAAAAATTATAAATTGATAAGTGACATGTTGCAACCAGTGGGGATCGAACCCGCGGCCTGTTGATTATTAGCCATGCATGCTACTATTAGACCAACAAACCCCTTCAAAAATTAGTGTTAGTATATTACTCATTTTATCTGTCCATGTCTATGTCATACTAAAACATACCACGCGTTTTAAAACTGAGCCACGCGTGAGATTAAGTATTTCTCTATAATAATTCTTTTATATACCTAACACACAACTGTCTCATTGCTAATTGTATGCTTACGATCATCTATTTGTAGTGTAACAGATAGCCGACAGGTACAAGTTAACGGCGGCTTAGCGGCTTAGCGCGGACGGTAATTCAATGTTACTTGTCCACTTCTCGCCTTTAGAGTCACCGCACACTTACCAAAACGGTCATTAGAATATTTCCAATTTATGTTTTTCTTACATTTTTAACCATCATTAAAAAAAACACCTCCAACCGTTTGAAACCGAAAATAAGCAGTCAAATATTTAAAAAAAAATGTATGGTTCTGTTCGAGGAAAGTGACTAAAAACGTTTATGACATTTGCACAAACATTTTATCTTGTAATGTAATTCTATGTATCCATGTTCTTATGTCTATGTTTGTGCAATAAAGAGTTTATTATTATTATTATTATTATATTAAAAACTAAGTTTAGCAAAATTGGAACGCTTAGTGTTTGTGGGGAAAAAAAAAAGAGGATATTTATATTAATAAAATCCTATACCACTAAACTAAACGGGTTATATTTTGAAATTGGGTTATGGTAACATAATAAAAAACTATCATATTTCGCATCTTAAACTATCCAAAAGTGTTTTATCTATGTTGGCAATAATATTTGTTTGTCGTCGTTTTTTGGCAGTGGCCAGCGGCTTGTGTGCGGCAAGGCTTAGCGCGGACGGTAATTCAATGTTACTTGTCTGTTTCTCGCCCTTACTCACTCAATCAGGCTTTGTCTGCGCTGAGGACCTAAGTGGCCTAAGCAGCGAGTGTCTTCAGTCTTTTATTTGGAGTATGATCACTATCGATTGCTAGGCTTATTAAGACTGAATATTGGTGCGGAAATGCGTACATTTTAGTATCAATGTTAATATTGGAAGGTTTTGCTGCACTAGTGCTAAATTAATTCAATCAAGAACTGTTCGTAAAAATCAAAAGAAATATTGAAGCATTAAACATGTAGGGAAGAAAAATTTTATTAATTAACTTCATAATAAAATTTAAAACACTTTAACGGTTTAAAATACGATATATGTTAGTTAAACTTATTTGAAAATTATTTTAACTACGGCCCGACGTTTTGGAGTTTTGGAGTTATGGATTGCTTCAGAAAGAAATAACATCACAACATAGTATTTTTTTTACAGTAAAAACAAAAATAAGCACAAACAATGGATATTTTTTAAAGAGCAATTCTTAGTATGTAGACTGCAACAAACAGCGTTAATAAAAGAACAGTAAAGACCTGAAATATAGAATTCTCAATGCACTTAAACGTTGATGCATGTTACAGCTTACAGAGCTTTCCTTAACGCTTCGTTGAGATTTTATAAAATCACGCGCTTCACAAATGGCGACGGTTTGTAAGACAGCTAACAGATCGACGTCGATTTGTTTGTCCGTCCGTCCCCTGTCGCAGACTTTATCGCCCTCATTGTATGGAAACGTTGGACCTTTTTCTTTCATTTGTCATACGTTTTTCGATTCTAATATAGCTGTAAACAAACGGCGAATATTTGGCTTAAACTTTTTATGTGCCAGGATTTATGGAGGGCCAAAGGTTTACGACAGTTTCGAGATTTAACTCTTTCATAGCCTTTTTGTGACAGATATGTCGCAAAATCCCCGCTTTATACTTCGACGATGGCTTTCCTCACCTTATTTTGAAATTTAAATAATGTATGGTCGAAAATCGATGCAATGAATAACAGTAGTGTAGTTTTATTTACAGATAAATAACACGCCTAACTGTTTAAAACGAGAATCATATTCTTCAGCACGATCACGTGTGCTACAAAGAATAGTAGTCGGACCGTAGTTAAAGAAAATGAAGAATAAGTTAACTAAAATGTTTCGCGTTTTGAACCGTTAAGAGTCTTTTGTTTAATGCATTCAAAAATCAGTAAACGCATACAAGAAGCGGGATTCATACTTTATCAAATAATGAAAAACATTTTTTTATCAAAAAGAAAATGTCCCATTGTTCGTATTATGAAATACCCGTGTCAATATTATATTCAGTTGTTTGTTGTGACGGAAAGTTTAGCGGCGTTTGAGAGTGTTGTGAATGTTGTAACAGGTCAGTGAACACAGAACCTTCGAAAGTGTTCCACTGAAACTGTACACTTGATATACATATTATGCTAGTTCCTGTGAGCTGACCCGTGACGTCACTATCATTTACAAACCTTGAGGTTAAAAGGAGACGGTAGAATTGCAACACTTTATTTCATAACTAGCTGTAACCGCGGCTTCGTTCGCGTGGAAGTTGTTTGTCATCATATTTTTTTTTCAAACAACTTCCTTCAGCCTTTTTAAATTAATAGACACACAAAAACTAGTTTTTCAATTTAAGTTGTAATTCCGATATTCAAAAAAACAAACAATCTAGACATCCGTATAAAAGTTTTTTTTTGTTATGTTTTATTTCAGAAATGAATCGGTCTTAACTGTTTTAAACGCAAAATATAAAAGCATTTGAAACGCCAATCAAGTGGTACGCATTTAAAAAATACATATAACCTTTCTTTGACATTAGGGACACACTCCATCTTCACCACAGGTGACCAGGTGTAGGTAAATATGTAGGTAAGTAACCTAATATATTTTTCCCGTTTTAAACCGTTTCAATCATATGTGACCTAGTCGCGTAAACTACAGATAGTACTTAAAAGTAGGTTTTATGGTTTTTTAACGTGAAAAACTGAATATAATGTAAGTTTGATTACGAGAATTCTTATTTCTAAATAATGAAATCAGAAGTTTTACATACATATTTTAACAAAATTTAATATTTGTTTATGTTAAGCCATCACTTGCACATAATATATTAATTGTTTATGAAAACAAATAAAAAAAATACTATAAAACATTAATTTGTATCAATCAGTGATTCGTTTACTCGACGAACGCGAATCTTCAGATGATGTCATTTAGCCGTGACGTCGAAACGTCGAGAACTATTTCTCAATTACGACGGTCGAACAGCTCGAAAACGTAAGAAACCTAAGCTTTGCAAAATGGCCGCGAAGTACTTAACAGGAAAATTTATTAATTTACTTTGTAATGGGTATTGACTATAAGTAAATGTTGTCCCACGGCCTTTGGTTAGTCTATTGGGAGCGGACACCATACCCGCCCCTTTATCTAGATTTACTTCGAGCTGAGTATTAATCACTGCTACTAGACAGATTTGTATTCCGAGTGACTGATAAGGATAATAAATTTATTATTATCATCTGTGACATCATACAAGGGATTAAACTATGCGTCGTTACCTGCATTTTTAACACTTTAAAACTTGTAACTTTTGGCAAAATACGCTTTTTATTACTTACTTTAATGTAGAAAGTTCTAGATTTTTACTTATTAGTGCCTTTACGTAATTAGTCAAGTCAATGTATTTTTACTTATTACTATTAATAATTGCTCCTAAATCCCAATTTAGTTATACGTCGGCGCAACTTTTTAAGGTGAAACCCCCCACCCTCTATTTCTAGACTGTCCTCCGCTGATATAAAAGAAAATCACTAAATATTATAATTTTACACATAAATCCACATTAAAGGTTATATAGCTTAAAATAGGGCTACCTTTCAAGTAAAGCTTACGCTTGTCTGTCCTCCGCTATCACAAAAACCTGATGAGCCCCGAACCCGAAACTGCGCACTGGATTGCTCTAATTGAGGTACTTTTTTATCATACAATAAATCACATCTTATCTATAGTCACATACTCCCAACAAAACTTCTTTTTTTTGGGTAAAGTAAGACTATATCATGACGTCGTGTTTATTATTAAAAACAACTCCAATAGCTTGCGACTTAATATCAAGAACAATATTAAAGCCAACTCTAGGAAAAATCGAAACAGAATAACATTAATATTCTCTGAAAGATACAAAATCTCCATTCAAACGATCCGCGTTTATCGCCGTCTTTATGAAAGCAATATTTAGACTATTTAAATAAGAAGTCCATTCAAGAGCCGTTATTAGCCGGGTGGCTCAATGCGGAATTGAAAAGGACCCGCTTCGACACCCCGCACTTAAGTTTTTTGTGATCTGAAATTACATACGTCAGTTGAATGGCTCGTTTGAAAGCATTCCCTGCGTTTTGCCCTCGTCCCTATCACCCACGTGTTTCTGCACTCTATTTTTAGTCACCTTGACAGATGACAATTTATCTGGCGCAGTTAGTCCTGAGCTTTGAATAGCTCGCCTTAAACATACTACTATTGCTTATCGACTTGCTTTGTGAAGTCATGAAGGGGTGGTTTTTGCTGTTGAAAATACTGTTTTCCGTATAGTCTTTTAATAGACAATATTACTAATATTAGAGAGCATTCCCGTGGTATTGTTTTATATAGCTTACTGTTTTTTTTATTATTGTCTTATTCATTTTAGTTGAGAAGTAAAAAAAAATGAAGGTAATAGAAAATTATGACAATATATAAATTAAAACATGCACATGATGGCAATATATAAATTAAAAATATATTATAAATCGACTCGGTAGCTTAATTGGTTAGACTACGGAACGCTGTGGATACCAGTTTAAATTCTTCCCGAGTTGTATTTTTTTTTAAATTTATAATTGATTTTTAATTTAAGAAGACAATTTTCAAAAATCGATACTTACGTAGTTAATTAAAAAACAAATGCAATAAACTGCACGTCACCAGTAAAACGTAAAACGTCGTGCTATTTAAATAAACAAGCAGATTTTAAAATCTTAAAGTGAAATCTGAAAGCAGTTGGAGATAATGCAGTCTTGGAATGATAAAGTCCTTTAGACATTACCGCAGGAGTTGTCGTCCACAAAAAATTGCACTCCGCCCTAATCCTATTTTCCAGTTGTCAGATTCCCCTGAAGCCGCGGTTAATCCGGCATCACTAAACGCAAACCATCCGTTCCATCATTTAAACTTACTTCGCTAACCTACAGTGTACTATGTAACGAAGCTTAAAGTAAGAAATGACAATTTAAGGCAATAGACAATATATAAAAAAGTGACCTTATATAGAAAATATTAATGAAAACAATAAATTGGTTCACGCTAGTAGTATACATCAAATGTGTACTGTAAAATTGACTTTTTTAAGGTTTAAAACGCGGATAACATTTGTTTATTTTTTATAAATAACCGCACCTTTGGGTTGCTTGGACAGCAGTCGTGGTTATTGGTCATGTTTTATTTAATAAACAATACCGAAAAATAAAATATTGTTTAATGTTCCATCTGTGACACTAAATAACAGGAATTTTCTCTTTTAACTAAACTACAACTTAACGCCGTTGAAAATTCTCGCGAAATTAGAGAGTACAACACTATCTTCTCTGCGTACGTAAAGTTTATCCATTCTTAATGTGAAAATTTAAGTTTTAAAATTGCTTCTTCAGAGGATATTTAAAACGGTAAGTAGTGTACGCGCCTTTATTGCGTTCTAAGACTAAGCTTCACAAATATATTTACTATAGCGGTATTCCTTCGTGGTGTGCGCAAAGTGCATAATATTCCACCACCATTTAATATTCCTTGAGTCGTTATTAGCTTTGGAATTTGCATCGAAGAGTTTTTCATTTTAATTAGCTTGTGGTGTAGTTTGCAGACTTCAGACTGATAGACTTCTTGCCGCTAGTTATTCAGTAGCTCGCTTAAGAGCTCGTTTTCTATGCCATAACTTTGAATTCATTAGACATTACCTTTATTATGAGGAAGGCTCCTTCCAAAAGGTCCTTTGCCGTCAAACTTTTAATTCCAACACGTAATGGACGGTTTGCTTATATTATGTATAATAGTGTGGCTGTAGAAGTTTAATTGTCGTATACTTATAGTTTTCATCAAGAGATAGACTAAGTTTTTGTAGAAAGTAAACCAAATTCAGCAAATATTCTGAAAAACAGACGAGCGGCACACAAGCGGACCGAAGATTGCCGACAGCACCCGATGTTTGACGAATTTTAATAAAAAAGTTTAATTCACTATTTCTCTTCAAAAAATGTTGTCGCATGGATTTAATGTTTAAAAAAATTTACGTATTTTATGTAAATTTGTTGTTTTGTTGAACTTCCTCATTTTAATCTTTGGTAAGTAACTAAGTAAAGTGCATCAATTCCTTACCCCACCAGCTGCCTCTGGTTGTAACTTTTTACTGACCAGGAACGGTATTTTTTTTAGTAATAGTAGCTACCAACTAACCCAATTTCACGCATCAGTCAACGAAGTTTCCTATTCCCTCCAAGTTTGTACAGATGTGTTTCCTCCGTGTCAACTTTAAACATCGAATAAATAATCCTGTCGTCACCTTGCAGGGTGCGACAACAAATCCAGCTAGAGTCGACAGTGGCAAGTGGTGTAGTGATGTCCGCCCGTCGCTCTGTCAATCTTTCCACCTAATTTACGAGAATCTGACTTGACAGATGACACCCGTGTATTTCGGGACAATGTCGAATTCACTCTCTAGATACGGGGAGACGACTAAGAGCAAATTCCTGGTGTTAAAGTGGCATTTTAAGTGATAGGAGAGAAATATTTTACACTTAACACATGTTTATCTCATGTGGTATGCAACAAATTTTGATACTTGTATGTCGATGTTATTTTAAAATTTATAATAAGTTGTAAAAGTTGGATAAACAATTGTCAATATCAATGATTTTTTTTGTATTTGTGGGTTGCAGTTTCAGTAAGCAAAGAATCTGAAGACCTTTTCTTGAGACTCTATAAAAATCTATTTATGATATTTGCCGTTTCCATTGTTATTTGTTAACAAATAACAATGGAAACAAATAACAAAGTAGAGTTTCAAACTACACGTAAATAGTAAAGATACTCAAGGATTTTACTGTCTCCGCCATAAATAGCGAAAGTTACGGCCTGTTAATCTGAACAGATGTTACAATAGGTCCGTCGTCCAACGTCTGACCCATAAATACATCGCATAAACCCAAACTAATATTTCAGTTGATTTTCATTCCATTCAGCGCTCCAAATTCGAATTTATTGAAACGTAAAGTTTTTTAAAACTCACAGAACATTCGCAATGAAAACTAACAGTGCGTCAGGAAACAAGGCAGTGATCGCGTCAACGGATTGAAAACATTTGATGATCAAACAGAGCGTCCCGGCCTACAGCTGCGGTGTCGTGTAAACCTGCAAATGTACACAATAGCAATAGAGATAAAAATGTGCACCGCTATGCGTTTGACAACAATGCAACGAGTTATTCGTTTTTGTTCGACTTTTCACACTTAAATAAATATTTGGAGCTTTTAAATTCTAGATTGCGTCAGTGTCAATTCATTAGAGTATGATTTTTTTTTAACTGTCAGTCGACGAAACATTTACTTTCTAAATATGGGACGACTTCACACAGCCTTGTATTCTAAATACAAATTATCAGAAAAGCAATGATATGAAATACGGAATCACTTAAGACAGTTACGGCAGCTAGTAGTAGCGAACTAACAATTATTTATTTATTTTTATTTATTATTGCTTTATTATTTATAAAACACACCACAGAAAACATATATTAATGAGGAAAAATCTTACCTAAGTAAATATGTATGTATTTATTTTTTCAACTGAACTAAAATCTAGAGGCTCGGTGAAAATACAAATTTAATATCCTTGGATGCATTCTTAATGCAGTATTAGAAGAGTATTATCGCTTCTTCTATAATCCGTTTCTAAAGTAATAACGATTTTATTATAGGGGTAAAAAATAATGTTAACGTTTTAGAAAGATAATAACTTCATCCGTCTCTGTAACATAAAAGAATGCAGCTGCGTGAAAAGGACTTTTTACTTCGACCCGCAATAGAAATTTCTTTACACCAAACAGATAATACTTCTATTTGATCTTCGGCTACCTTATTATACAAAGTAACCAACATAATAGCAATGCCGACACTTGACACCTGGGTATTAAATTCCGAGACTCGCCACTGAAATTTATGTGCTAACGTCAAACAGATGGGGTTCATTTTTGTGGTGAGGGTAGTAAATAAAATAGTAAGAAGAGTAACAAAGGAAGCTTTGTTGTATTTGGGGGAGGATCTGAGACGGCAAACAGATTCGATTCGTTATGACATGTTTGGAATGATATTGATGTTGTTGACACTGCAGCGTTTGTTGACGAGAAGTCGCTTTAATGATTTGCTTACTTAGATAGATATTTCTTAATTTTTTAATTTCTCGAGTCCTCGAAGCTTAATGCCTTGCTCGAAAACAAACATCCGTTTCGTTTGATAACCTATTGCCTAGTATTCAATAAAATTTTCTATTTTGTGTCATATGATTAACAGGTAATTTGAAGTTTATAACAATACAACCATATTGTTGAATGACTTGTAATATCATTCAAGCGCCTTCTACAAGCTTTGTTAACACAAAACACCGAGCCATAAAAAGCCAGGAAAATCTTTGTCAATATAAAATATAGCTAGTTCTTGTCAGTGGCTATATGACGACAATGGAAGTCTAGTTCCGCAGCAACGTCATTGTCCGAGGACGATAGCCCCTCGAGTGACGTCACTTCCGTCTCGATCGCTTCAAAACTACCTCACAATTTCATTTTCCAAGTTTCGATCCAGTGTCCCTTTTTTATAGGCTTTTCTTTATAAGTCATTCATATATATTTTTGTCTAGGAAATCCGCTACTATTATATTCACAAGCTTTTGTTATGTGCTTATTTAAAATATGGTGTAAGATAAGAATTAGTACATTTTTCAATTATTATTACAATATGCTTAGTTTACTTATTAGGCTTGTAGTGAAATGGGGCAGTTTCCCGTTTATTTGCTTCGTATCTCTGCCCAGTCTTGATTACCGGGTGGGTTAGTCGTAGAAAACCTATCATCAATGGTGTCTTTAGACCCAAAAAATAAATATACTAATGATATATTTGAAATTATGTAAATAATAATATTATGTAAATATTTTACACAGCCCGTATCTCGATGTTATTGTTCAGTTTAGTAAACCCTTCCCAATGAAGTTAATTCTATTAGGCGTGATCCAGCCGGGCTCAGTTCAGCTCGGAACAATTCATTTAGCTCTGAGATGTTTTCCCAAGGCATTAATCCTCATTAAATCCTATTAATTATTAACGGCACCTTCGAGCTTTGGGGGTACCGGTATGCATATGTAGTTCATGTTGTTGTTACATATAGCAAGAAGCAGAATATTCTTTTATTGTATATATTATAGGAAGATATTATCTAATATTGTTTTGTCCTATTCACTTCAACTATCTCTTACATCTTTCCACTTAATAACATGTATACTGAAGGAGGTATTTCCTAGGTCATCACTATGCTAACTAATTCATTCTTTATTTCTTCCTCTTGCTTTGCTTCCTTATTCAAGCATTTGACCACGTCACCGCTTGATACAGTTACCTAGTTAACTACAATAATTATGCTTCTATGACAATCGCTACCGCCTATGCTTTGTACGCCCTCATTCATTCTACTTGGAAAGTCGAAACTTAAGTGGTACTCGTACATTAAATATGTAGAGGACGTAGTCTTTTGGGAAAATCTTTGAAAGTTAAAACCACTCTGAATGAATAAACAAAGAGAATACAGCTCTTGATTACTTTTAACCGCGTTCATTTTGCCACATTATCGTTTTATTTCCCGCGCAATTCATTTGTTTAAATTTCAAAGGAGTAAATGTATATATTTTTTTTGATACAGTTTTAAAATACACAAAATTATTTCGATTAAACTTTTGAAAGCAGAGGTTAATTATACGCTACAAACGATCTTTATTTAAAATCATTTTGTACTTTTTATGATAGGCTGCATCAAAGCACTAGATATGTTCTTCCTCCATTTAACAACGCTTACGTAAAGCGCACACGCGCTTATCTATTGCCCGCGATGAAGACACGCACAGTAAACTAGTAAAAGATCCGGGATCAAGCAAGGCAATGCTTCAGCCGTTTTATGCTAGGTATTTATAGATTATTTATATATTACTTAATACTTTTAGATTTTTTATATTTTTTATATATTGTTAATTTTTAAAATAATATTGGTTATAACGATTTATAAATATATTTTTTAAACTTGTATATTGGTTTTTGTGTACAAAAAAAAAGTAGAGGATAATAAGATTTTCATTTTAAAAAGTATTTATGATGTCTGGGTTTTTAAACCATACAAACGCAACCGTATCCAACTCATTCGCGTTAATACGCGCGGCTTCAACCCCCTTGCACTATGAAACAGTGTCATAAAACCGGGTACAGTGACAAACGGGACTGATAGGTCGGAAAATTAAAGTGAAATGAGGCGTTAGTAGTGAAATGGGGCGGTTACCCAGCTTCACCCGGGCCTCATTGACATAACCGGGTATCGCGTCTCATTCATCCGGTTCATCTGCTATTATCTGCGCTAATGACGCTACAAATTAAAATAGAGGTCAGGTGTACTATGTGAAACCATCACATGAGTTGATTATAATAAAAACGTATTAAAAACAACATTACTTATAATGAAGAACTGCTAGTTACTAAGTGCGTACTCAAAAAGCGCGTAGCGCGGTAATATTTACGTAGATAAAGCTTTTGTTTCTAAACAACCTGTATCTATAAATTAGTTAAATGGTATACCATTAATTTATATAAATTAAATTATTGGTTAATACTGTCTGTAGTTTACGAAAGTAATACACTTAAATAAAACACTTTAACGGTTTAAAAACGCAATATATATTAGTTAAACTTATTTAACAATTATTTTACCTGTGGCCCGAGGTTCCGGATGCTGCGACCGTGGTCACGGGGAGACTTACCACGGCTAATTATAATTCTCATATATGTTTACCTAGTATATGTAGTATGCCGTTTTAAACCGTTAAAGTGTTTTATTCAATTTAGTGTTTATAAGAATTTGAAAAATTGCTGTTATCGGCTGTAATATAAATAATATTTTAGATAACTTGGAAATAGTGACAGGTCACCATAAAATTCAATTCTGAATCTATATAAACTTGCGGTAACAGAATTTGTAACAGAGTACAGCTATGTCGAAAGTTACATTGTATACCGTATGAAACTAGACATGCAATCACTTGATTGTTCGAAGTTAATGTTCTGGACAAATTCGGAGACACACTGCGCCCCCAGTCTGATCAGAATTAAGGGGTTTCCTTTATAGCATTATCCTAATTAAATTAATAGAATAGGTTTTGATAAAATATACGTACAATATATAATAGAAATACCTGTTTGGATTAAAACGTACGTACAGATGTGTTTGGCTTGTTGTATCTCTTCACATTATATTCCAAATAGAGCTTGGCTTATAGGTTGTGTCAATAACTACTTAGTTATCGTATTGAGCGCGTTTCCAAATTTAAAATATCAAATCTTTAAAACAGAGTATGTTAGTAAAAAGGTGAAATCCTTATGTCGGACATGTGGCAGACATTTCTGAGTCTGTTTCACTAATCAATTTTATTAAATGCTTTAAGAAGTAGGCCATATTTGTTTTAGTATATTTCATAAATCAGATTGCTTTTGTATACTTAGACTCGACTAATGAATAACTAAGTTCCGGAACTAAGGTTAGTTGTAAAAGTCCTTATAGGTCTTTTTTATGAGACGACAAGCATGGAAATTGCTCTATGGAAGGTGAAATACGCCAGCTTATCTATTTATGATGCTCTGTCGCCCTATTTCATCTTTAGATATTCGGGAATTCACAGAAAAGAAACTTGGAATAACACTTCCATCTGTGAATGTTGGACTTCTTTGTATTTAAAGTAACTACGAACCTTCAATATTACTGCTCTACTGTTAAAGCGATTAGGATACCTTTATTACGTAACCAAAACATAGTCCCAACGCCTTGGAAACTGTTCCCAATCCCCATTTCGGCATAACAATTAAGTAAACTGTATATCAAACCCACTCCGCCTACAAAGCCACATTGAAAACAGTAAATACCCAAAGTGAGCCATTATAAATTCAATTAAGGGCCTAAGACGACAATTTGAGGGGTACGGCGGGTGCTTGAGGGGGGATGAAGGATGTCTTAACATATTGCGGGCCACTTGGGTTTAACTCAACTTAATACCCAAGATCCTACTAGCCTTTCAGGACGTTATACCACTTAAACTATGAACCTGCGATGAGTTTCATATCGACTCTAATATTTTATGTAGTTGAAACGGTATGTGGTCGAGGAATAATTTTGCCGTTAAAAGATACAAATTAATGCAGCTTGCACATCGCTTAACGATAGTAAGTGGTTTTAAATATCTATAAAATAAATTTCACACAAATCATAATACATATAGCCTTTAATGTATCGCCTTCTTTTATTATTTGAACAAATATCAATATATTTGTGTATGACTAATAATTGAACTCCAGACCTCACGAACATTACTCGAATGCCCTCTCTAGACTAACAGGGGCAATTAATATCGGAAAATACTTTTTATATTCCCTTTACTCGACTGAATAGAAAGGTGATCTAACTCGTTCGCGAACAAAACAAACTTAGTATTGTGTAACATTAGTACAAGGAAAACTATTAGAGCGAGTTCGCTACAATATCGGTAATTGTGAACTTCGCCCATTCACAGCGAGATATGGAATATTACACGCTTTGTTCGTACTTTGTAACTGCTCTCGCTAAAACCGTTTTATGTAAGACATTCGTACTTCCCCTGTCTTTCACTACATATATCAACACCAATATTTTCACTGCGTTAAGCGTAAGACTTAGATTTCAATCACAGATAAAAATCAGTAGTCTAACCTACAAATCAGTACATAAAATTGATCTATGTCACAAATGGGACGGTCTAAGTGACTTTTCAGGGAATTTGTCTGTCATGCAAATATGTATTTAAAAAAATTGTTACGTTGTTTAAAATAAAGTATGATGGATTCTATTGATTATAATAATGTAATAGTTATCAACATAGTATAACAAAAAAATATTCTATAATTAATGTATTATAAAGTGTCAAGTTATTAAACAAAGTGACATTTGATTATAATACTCATATTTTCAGTATATTACTAGTAAAAGAGTTAACATAAAAAAAAAAAAAAAAAAAAAAAAAAAAAAAAAAAAAAAAAAAAAAAAAAAAAAAAAAAAAAACCCCCCACGCAAACGGCAAAGAAAAAAAAAAAAAAAAGGAGGGGGGGAAAAAAAAAAAAAAAAAAAAAAAAAAAAAAAAAAAAAAAAAAAAAATTAAAAAAAGGGTTTAAATTAAAAGTGAACAACTCCCGGAAACTAAAGACAGTATTTAGAGTTAACATAAAATGTAGGTACATGAACATTTAAAACACGTTCTACGATCAGACACTTGGTTCATTGCAATTCTTCCTAGTTCTATAGCTGCCCTCAATATATATCTGGAATAAGTGTATCCGGGGAATGGTACATAGATTTCTAACTTATCACTTACTCTTGTTTTTAAATATCTTGATGTAAAATAAGAGATTAAGTAACAAATCAAAACATCTATTCTGAATAATCAAGAATCTTCTCTTGAGATTCGAATTAATTCTTAAGTATCTTGATGAAGGAGTAAGTCTTCGCTTTATAGGGTCGATATAATCAGATCTTCGAAAGGAGCAAATTACGTAATAACTTAATACAGACTTTCCACTGATAAATTCAATGAAATGGAATCTTGAAAGCATGATAAGGCAGCGGATTCAATAGCTAATCCTACTAGCACGCTCAATAGTCAATGGCTTCGTCTTACTCCTCACGATCGAAGCTTTCATCTCGAGCTCAAACTACTGGAAATATCTGCGGACTTTGTAGAATCTAATCACGACCTTATTACGTTTGCTTAGATAGCTTAATTATATGACGTAGTATAAAGTATATCTTCTATTCTAACACTATCTGTTATCTGTTGATATTTGTGACGTATTTACGATTTGGAATAACTTTTGTTTACTCTTTACCGCAGTAAGTGTCTTTTACTCGTGAATAAGTTGAAATGTCTAGATACCAACACATCGTGGTTAAAAGTACAGTCTAGCCATCAGAAGGCCTACGTTATATCTTAATTATAGAGATTAAGTACTTGTCTATAAATAAAAACAAAAACCAAATTTACATAATCACATATATTAAGATTCTATTTAACATGATTAATCATTTTAATGAAAATATATCTGTAAAAACGAACGCAAAACAGAATACTGTATTTACACAATCACATTAACTTTGCATCCGAACTTGGGACAAGTTATATGTATGCATAATATTACTGTATTGCATAATATCGTTTTTTTTCATAAAACCTGTAATCTTTACTTTATTTAGACATAAGGATCTCATTTAATTGTTAAACCGTACTCTCTTTATTCTATAAGCGAAAGAATAAACTAAAAATATTAAAATTCTTTTTAACGTAAATATAATTTTGCAAGCCAATAAAATAAGAATCAAAATTTTAACTAATTATAATTTTACCAATAAATTTGAAAAGGCAGGTTCGTTTTACGGTTGGCACCCGATAGATGGCGTTTTCAAATGTAATAGGAATTCGTTTGTGAAAATATAGCTATATATTCATAACGTTATGTATATATACGTGTTGTTACAAGTCCGATTTGACATCCTTATCATAGTAGAGGCAACTCTGGTCGAATACAATAGACTAAGGTTAGGAAAGCCGACAGCAAAAGTGCATACACCTCATTGTATTGGGCGACGCTTCATTAACACTGTGTGGGTGATAAGCTTTCTCTGGTCGTACACATCTAGACGTAATCGGGTCGTTTATTTCACATCCTTTTCGGTAGTATATATTTTAATATGTCTATAATTTATTTCGAATTTGGGTAGTTTTGAACCGTGGTTGTGAGAACGAGTGTCGTTTGTTTCGTCGTTTATCATTTCATTGTTTTAATAATTACATTAAAATAGATTATAACACAAAAGAAAATAATTAAATTAAATAGAAATAATTTGATTTATATAATTATTATTATCGTTAACAATTTAATTTTGAATGTATATTTTCGACCAAGAAAACGTCATCTAGTTCGTATGTTTTATAAACTTTAAAAAGCTGCTATAAATCTTATTAAAAAAATGTATTTTAACAACTATGACATGAAAATTTAAGTACCTTAGGATCACATTTTTATGTCCGCTTTACTGATAGGTTTGTGTTTAGGACCCCGTAAGTGTTTCTGGTAATAAGGAAAAACTCGTATTTATAAGTAGGTACTGTACGTTTAAAATACTTAACCATATCAAATGCTTTAATAATGTCAATAGAACATACATAATGCATAATTGTCGCTTAAGCAATCTTGTCTATCAATCAGTCCAATAGAAAATTATAGCAATTTACGTTCAAGAAATAGTAACTTTATTGAATGTGATTCAATTATGATTACAATCTTTACCAACTTAATTATAGGGAGTCGATTTATAATCCAGTTCAGCTGATTATCGATAAACTTGTTATAAGTACAACACTCATAAATAAAGAGGTGTGCACACTTGACATTTCGTAACGGTTGTAAACGTTTTGTATTACTTTATAAGCTTAGTATAGGAGGAATTAAATAATTGTGTCTATAGTTTACGCGAGTAGTACACATTTAAATAAAACACTTTAACGGTTTAAAACGCGATATATTACTTAAACTGTTTCACTAACTAAACTAGTTTAACTAATATTTCGCATTTTAAACAGTTTAAAGTGTTTTATTTAAATTAAATAATTTTATTTAATTGTTCTTAAATACCAGAATATCATTGTAATTCGGGCTGTTCGGCCGACGTAAGTGAGAAGAGGTTCTCGACGTAGTAGCTAACAACATCTCCCGATGATGCCGTCCGCTCGTGATGGCGCAACGTCGGAAACCTCTTCTGTACGGTATGCTGAACGATGGACGTGAAAGCCTTATACAATTTATTATCTTCTTAAATAGTTAATATTCAACTAACTTTGAAATGTTGCCCTTATTTAAAAGCACTGGCGAATATCCTATGAATATTATAAAAACAGAAATTTCTGTAAAATGTTTTCAATCTAAAATTGATTTTTAATTTATATAAACCCATTATACTGTCTGTAGTTAACGCGAGTAGCACACATTTAAATAAAACACTTTAACGGTTTAAAACACGATATATTTTAAACTTGTTTACAAACTATTTTTAACCACGGCCCGACGTTTCGGATGGTTTTCAGCAGCCGTGATCACGATTTTTTCTAAAATTGGTACGCGAAACGATTTGAATTAAAAACCATGGAAATTTCAATAGGGAGAACGGCCCCAAATTATTATCAAACACCTATATAAAAACCCATAATAAAAACTCTGGATAAACTGCATAACGGCAAAAGCGAAGACACCGTGAGTCAATGCTGCAAGGACCAGGCCAGTTTCGCCAAATACCAACTTCGTCGGAACAGATGGCGCTAGCGGAGCAATTTTTACTTTGACGTCAGAGACATCTCGATGTTCAGTCTGCCGTGACCACGGCTGCTGCAAAGCATCCGAAACGGCGGGTCATAGTTAAAAATAACTTTTAAACAAGTTTAACTCAAATATATCGCGCTTTAAACCGTTAAAGTGTTTTATTTACACATCATGTACAATACTTAAAAAACATTAAAATGTTCAAATTCTAAAGCTTTAACATTAACATTTTAGCGTAAATCGCCTCTGCTTATATCTTGGCACGGATTCTGTTTTTTAACCCTTTTATTAACCTTCCTTATCAATTGCTATCATCACATAGTATCGATGCATTTCGACAGGAAAATTGTAGCTCTCGAACGCGTCGTATTATTAAGTATGATACATTAACAAGTTCATTTATTTTCCATGTTAAGTGAACTGTTTATTCAACTGAACAAAGGAGGGATGTACACAGTTGTTGGTCTGGAATAAAAATAATAACTGAAAGAATGCATGAAGCATAACTTTGTAGTCATAAATGAAAAAAATAATTTAGTATCGCCTCTATCATAAATATTTAGTTTAGTATCCTGTAGGTCAATGGTTAAACAAATGGCGAACCTCTAGCGCTCAAAAGTTCACATCGTGTGCAAACTATGATAGTTTTGAGCAGTGCAGTCTACTAGTCGGCAAATAAAATCGATGGTTAAGAAGGACATAAGCGTCTACTAATAACAAAACCTTATTCAAGTGACGTTGAAAGTTATTTTTTGTCATTTATAAAATCGAAAATAAATTGAAAAAATTTTCGACTCCGGCTGGACCTGAACCGGCATCGTCTCTGCCAATCAAAAAAAAATTTCAATTTATTTTCTATTTTTAAATTATATAGTCCAACATGTGAAAAATATTAAAGTTTTCAAACTATTGTTATATTCTATTTGAAATTACTGTCTTTATAATATTTGTTTTATTCTTCATAGTAGAGTAAAAGACAAAACAAATGTAACAAATATGTGCCTCGGGCGTTACATTGCAATAATTCCCTCGACACCAACCACTTAAACACAGGACGCAAAAAACTCATAATTACAGGTTTAAACAAACTTTTATAGAAATACCTCATAATTAAAAAGCAAAGACATTTAAAAATAAACTTTAAAACCTACTGCAAAAGAGTAAAAAATACAAAACTACATGTCTAATAATGATAGACAAATGCAGTAATTCCTATACAATTTACAGTCAAGTGAACTCTTGATACATTGTAAAAGGGGTGTTATTTGCATGCGCGTGAGACTTGCAACTTGATTAAGATCGTGCTTACAATTTAATTACGAGTTGAATAAATATTGCTATCGCGATTTCTTGCGATTTTAATAACTTAATAACACACAGTTTTCTTTTTGATTCATGGCGTTATTACGCGCAATTGCCACAGTTTACAACAGAAACAGTAGGTATAATTTAGTAATGATGTCAAAATTTGTTTTTGCAAACTTTCTTCTTCCTAAATTGAAGTCACCCATGACCCTGTCCGACCCGTCGTTCTTGCAATTTATTCTTAATAGATAGACGCATAGTATGTAGGACATTTTGTTAGATCATTTAAAGAGGAATCATTCTTTCCTTAATATTTTTTGGGTATCTTGAACCGTTTTCACAGCGTATGCAACAGTAGTGGATAACCTATCAGAAACGCCATGTAGAACCGAAATAAAGTTATAATCTATCGACTGTCGACGGCTGTAACCAATGACTAACAGTAGCCTAGCGGCAAAACCTTAAAAGGGCACATTATGCAAATTTTCTAAGTTAAACATTGTTTTGACTCCCGACTAAGTGATTAAGCCTGTGTTTCTCAATCTTAGAACTTAGGTATTTCGTATGTTGAAACTTATATTTTTTATTAACACAGAAAATTAGACAAACACAACAAACAGACAAACTAGAGTTAAACAAATTTTATAGTCAATTTGTAAGTAATATCTTTTAATCAAATTGCACAAGAGTTGCGTAAATGCCAGATTATCTCAGTGTCTACGGCTCAGTAGAAAAAGAATAGTTGCGTGCATAAAAAAATATTGGAAAATCCATGTTATAATGAACAAGATATCAAGATATAACTCAATCGAGATTTAGCAACTGTATGTATTCCCGTAATCGTGAGTTTGAAACTCACCAAGTAGTTTATTTTTAAACGTAAAATAAAGTTGAAAATAAATAATTATTAAAATAAGTCTTATTTATTACAAAAATGAGTGCCTTTTTGCTAGCAAACCATCTCTTGCAGACAACTCACACAGTATCGAATATTGAACAGTTCCAGTAAGAAAATAATAACTGAAACAATCTAACGTAGTTTGAGAATTTTAGTACAAAGCATTAATTAATTGGTAAACCATAATGCCTGCGTCCCGGAAGAGATTATCAGTTCTCGTTTAGGTTAAACCAGACATCTCTATAGTTGGGCTTTGCCCCATGCTGGCTGCCAGTTGGCGGTAACTTGAAATATCGGTCTGCTGATAACAATTCATATTGCTGCCGTGCTCTACGCAGATTGTCTGGGAATTGCTAGATTTACTCAAGGATACGCACCAGGATAGGAATACAGACGCTTAGGTTATTAAGGTTTTAGTATATAGTCTCACGCGCGTTCAGAATATAGGTATATTAAAGTAGGCACTTTCCTCTGCATTCAGAGTTTATTAATAGTGTGGCATTTAATTGTGTTATTATTTATGTTCGTTATATTTATCTTTTATTGTCTAATATAAATACTTTCTAAGAACTAGTTTTGTACTTGACTTGACTTGGTTAAACGTATTGCTTAGCATTGCGTTAAGTGCGAGAGGTCCTGAGTTCGAATCCCAGGGAAACAAAAAATTGTTTCGGTCGGGCAGGGCACAGAAGTCTGATCAACTATTTGCCTGTTAAAGAACGGATGAGTGAAACGGACACAGATATGCTTTCGCCCCATGCCGCACGAAAGGGTAAACGGGATTACACACACACAGACCCTCACTGACTTCAATTGTACTTTAAATTCTAAGTAATTATTACAATCGTAAAAGGTAAATTTTTATTTAAATAAAACACTTTAGCTGCTTCAAACGGGATTTATGTTAGTTAAACTTTTTTGCTTTGCACCAGCCGTGGTCGGCACTATCGCGTTTTAAACCGTTAAATTGTTTTGTGTACTTCTCGCGTAAACTCCAGACAGAATTCAGTTAATTCTTGTTGTATAATAATTGAAATTATTGTTATTATTATTTTCGGGCTTCAAATATATACAGTCTTGTTCTAAAACAAAGTAATATTTTAATATTAACCAAACGAGTACTGCAGTCGGTATCTATTACATTGGCGTTTTAATGTATTCTCAATTTAGCAAGAATTAAACTCAATCTGTCTGTAAAGAAATGTTATCCTCAAATGAAAAGCCGTTTAAGTCTGATATCAGCCGCCGGATAGACAGCATTGATAGTCCATATCAAAGCCTTCGAAGTTCATACTAACTTGTGCTTGATAGATTTGCGTTGTATTAGATTTACCAAGTTTTAATATATTTTTAACTGCAAAATATAACCTTTTTAATGTTTTTGGTGCCTAATATCGGTTAATACAGCGGATTTTAGGTAAAAAATATATCTAAAATCTATAAAAATTCTAAAGCTCAAGAGCTTGTTTGTTTGTTTATTATAACGCGTTAATCTCAGGAACTACTAATAAAATAATTTTATTGTTAATTAGAGCATTTATAGAGGAAAGCTTTAGGCTATATAAAATCAAGTGGCGACTAATAGGAGCGAAGAAATAGTGGGGTATATGTAAAAAATGGGGTAAACTATTCGTCGGGGGAAATTTTCGGTTCAAGACCCCCAAAATATATAAAATTTATATTTAAACGATCTAAAACAATATCGGCAATAGTATATATCTCTACCATTTAAGATTTATTTGCAAGAACGACAGGTCACAGAAAACATCGTGGGCAACATATATATGGGCAAGAGCTATAATTTACTAAGACGAGTAGGAAGTTAGCAAAAACAAAATTTTGTTGCCCAACATAACTACACAGTTAGCTTATAAAATGGGCGTCTGAATTCTCTGCAGTGGGATTGCGTCCTGAAATGTTCCACGCGATTCCCTCGGATTCCGCTTAATCTGAGCGTGTGACACGCATCACTGCCACAGAGTACACCTCGCCACAGAGCGTACGCCATAGAGAACTTATATGCACGCCACAGAGCATGTATACTAAAGTCTACCGCGGCAGATCGTAGATTATAGTATACTCTATCTAGGGCTGCCGCTCGCTCGGAACTAATGCGTTTTATCCCCGTCTTGTACAGTGATTTGGTTATATTATTTGTTGGGGATATTATTATCTCCAGTGAGAATATAGATACTAATTAAGATTCGAAATATTATGTGTAACAAAATGTGTGTGTGTGATTTCTAAAATATCCAATTTTAACACTTACATTTTTACTTCATAAAAGGTAGGTGTATAATATTTTTTTATGTTATATGGGAATATTATGTATATATTATTTTGTTAGAATGTTTAGCTAAATTTTATTGGTTCATGGCCATCAACGAATTAAACACATTTTTAAATTACAAATTTGCACCAAAACCTTAATACGAGTTTTTTCTTACATTTGTTTTACTTTAAATTGAACTAAAGATTAAGCTATTGAAAATCAGGTAATGAGATAGCATCACCGGCAGCTATGCTTAGTTCTGCTCCTCGGAACGAGTGTGAAATATTAATCTGGGCACGGCGCACGAGCACGCGACCCAAGGAGCAATTCTCAAACGAGTGACATAAACGATCTCGACATGAGTCGTATGACCATTTTTCAAGGAAACTCGGAAACTCATAGTGATCAATAATTTCCTCGTTTTTTCGACATTTTCCGCTGTTTCTTTGCTCCAATTAGTCACAGCGTGATGTTTCACAGCCTATAACTTTCCTCGATAAATACTCGAACCAACAGAAAAATATTTTTTCAATTCGAACCCGTAGTTCCTGAGATTAGCGCGTTCAAACATACAAAGAAACAAACGAACTCTTCAGCTTTATATATTAGTATAGATTTCATAAAACTTTGATTATGAGGACTTTGTTCTAATATCATTAATTTACGTCGACATAAGTCACATGTTACGTCCGATTTTTATGCTGTATGTAAGCTATATCAAGTTAACTTAGGTCTTATCTTGTGAAAATTCGACGAGAATTGCCCCCCAGATGTCTATTGTGATTGTATCTGTCACAACTCACTCGGCTGCGAATGATTGCGCGATAAGTTAGCAATGCATACTAGCCCGGAGCTGATTGGCGTGCAATTTATATTGGTTTAGATATTATTGTGTCAGGGCATGAAACGAAAGCTTATCAAAACGAATTATTTATAATCTATCGGTATTATCGTAACTTAAACAAGTAATGTTCGTGAGAACGACTAGCAATGTATTAATTCAACTTGAATTAGCTAAAAGTCGAAGACTAAACATAAATCTTTAGTCTTACTGGAGTTTTTAGTGTTCTTTAGAAATTAATAACTATGTAATTCTACTGGACACAGTCTCTAAGAGCCATAATACCTACGTAATGTCGGTTGGTGGGTTTTAAGAACCACTTATGATAAATTAGTGATGAAATGAAGATTTGGGATGATGGTACTTCCAAACCTCGAATTAATACGAAATTTTACTTAAAACATTCCAAATACGGAACTTAGGTTTAATCGGACCCGGGATTCAAACAACATTAAAAAAAAAAGTGTACCGACAACAAATCCAACAAGGCAGTTATCAGTTTAGAGATATGCTTTTAAAATAAAACATCTTTGCGTTAAAAATTATTTCCTAAAACATAAAAACAGAAATCCAAGTTGAAATAAAAATGGAGAGCATCGTGAAATTACTTCCGAAGTCCGTATCAGATAACTCGGTTTAAACTTAGGGGAATCTATTTAACTGTCAAAAATACAGGGCGCACGGACACTTGGCAAAGTTTCCTCCAGAGTTGAACAGAGGGCGCCACAGTCATCCATCAACGACGCGTTGAAATGATTGATCAAACTAAGTTGTGAATTTTTTATGACAACCCTATTTGAACTTTTTATTTGTTAGTAACTCTTATATAATATTAGATTAACTTTTAAAAGCTTAAAAGCACATTATGTACCCATTTTCAATGGATGATGTTTTGTTAGTATGTACTTTAAATCTATACTTAATATAGATAGATGTAAGAAAATTTAAGTTAACGTCTAAGTAGAAACATAATGTTTTTGTTTTAAATTTTTACTAGCTATGCCCGCGATGTCCGCGTGGAAAAATGTCTTTGGGTAGAATTTTGAATTCTTTAGGCTATTTATTTTATAAGACACATGTGTAAATACAGTCTTTCGGAGTTATTTCGCATTTATAATATTTGTTACTTCTATAAAATTAATTACGATACATCCACATATTTTTTTATCTCTCATTTAACCCCTTACTACCTTTTTTTCGTACAGCAAAAGGTTCTCCAATGCATGTCCTCGAAAAGGGCGCATTCAAAGCAGCCAATTTGTGTTTGTAAGTGCTACTTTGCCGCGACACTCCCACTCTCACCACACATCACTCCTACTCTAACTTCCACTCTCACACCTACACTTACTCCCACTCTCAGTCTCATTCCCAAAAAGCTAAAAAAGAAAATTCATTGTTCTAGCTTAAAAAATCACGAATTTCCATACAAACTTTCATCCCCCTTTTCAACACCTAACAACCCCTTTTTTTAGCAATCTCAAGTAGCATATCTCAGGCTCTAGAATGTCTGTGTACTAAATTTTATTTAAATCGGTTCAGTAGTTTCGGCGTTTAATCCGGACAGACAGACAGAGTTACTTTCGCATTTATAATATTAGTATAGAAGATGCATATCTTCTTCACATTCTTATTATTATTAATTATAAGAATTGGCTGCAAATTGCCGTCTATACGAATTTTCAGTTTGTATCCGTTCTATATAAATTTTATGTGTAACATAAAGTGAATTAACGTTCCAACATTATAAATGCCCGTGCATTACCGTAATTTCCCCAAGATCCCCTAAATCAAATATACAACGAATGGCACGGTTGGCTAAACTAGATTAGTATCTCCCGGTTCATAAAGTACTCACGATATTAATCGCATATGAATTGACAAATAGGACCTCTGATAACTGGAGATAAGGGGAGTCTGTGCCAAGTAGCGCCTAGCGGTCCCTCTAGCGAACTAATCGCTACGTGACTTGGAATCCTCAACGCTCATCTGCCAGATAACACCTACCTTCAAATAAATTTAATCACTCTACAATTCGGAATTTTTAGGGAGAGGACGTGAGACGAATGCGTAGGTGAGAATCAAACACACGTCCCCAAAGATCAAAGCGACACGCGAATATATTTACGCATTGCGGCGTTGACTGAACTGTCTTTATTGCTGCCTATATATACGAAATTATTGACATGACTCAGTGGTGGAAAAATCTATATATAGATAGACGGCTAATAATAACCTTTGTTGATTATTATATCATGCTAAAGACAAGGAAGTGACATACATTTTAACGAAAAATTACCCATATTCCATTCTAGACCAATATTTGTACCACTATTTTACCAATTTTATAATTTGTATTAAACAACGTACGATTACATAGTAATTATGTATACAGCATATAAAACTTTAGACGGTTTGAATTCCGCAATTTATTATTTAAACTTATCTACTAGAAAGTGTCTAAATTTCGGATAGTTAAATAAATCAGCAGTAAGTTTAAGGAATATATTTCGCGTTTTAAACCGTTCAAAGTGCTATATTAAAAAAGTAGTTAGTATATATAAATTGCCAACACCTTAAATGGGATGTAAGAAGGTTGAATTATATTAATTGTTATAGGAAAGATGTTGTATTACTATAGCAGCAAATTAGTGATAGATCTTCTCAAACGCAGAGTCGTTAATTTCAGCCATAAATCTCTCGCGCCACTTCGTTGTATCTGGATAGCTAATATCGGCTAAATTGTTGCCACTAACGTCAAATATATCATTCCGATAAAGAAATTATACATGTGGGCGAAATTGTTCGATATGTCTGACTTTACATTTTGTAGTTACGCTTAAGTTTCTACGCGGGTTTCCTTTAAGTATACATCTTTTTGCTCGTTTTAACTCCGTCAGAGTTGGCTTCAGGTTAAATATTAAATAAATACGAATACTTAAATTATTTCAAAAAATATTAGCTTGCATAAGAGATCGGCCCAAGAAATTACGTGGTCCCACACAAACTTTTCCACCTTAAGTCTGTAGCGTACAGGAATAGTATTCCTTAAATAAAACACCTTTAACGGTTTAAAATAGGAAATATATTAATTAATGATTAATGTAATTAACATATTTCACGTTTTAATGATAAAGGGTTTTTAAAAAATTTTTTTTTTTTTTTCAGGCCGTTTGTAAAATTTTAAAAAAACTTTGCCAACGGTGAAATGAAAAATTGGAAAGCCATCGATAAATGTCAATTCTTCGCTCTACAAATAATAATCACAAGCATAGATGAGACATTCATTTACATATTGCAGTAAAAATAAGTAATAAATCAGTTTAATACAATTTCAAGTTTATGTGTTATAAATACAGCGAAACTCGTAAAATAAAGTTGGTGGAGATTTTATTATAAAATCTGATGCAATTTCATGCTACGGTATCTACTTCGTTTTCAAGCGGCCCATAGACGATTAATATTATTGTGCCATACAATGGTTGTACTGCAAATAACTAATCGTGTGTAAGCAACATTGAAAAGTTGTGCAATATATTGAGTGAATTTCAAATCTGTGAAAATATATTATGCAAACGGGAAATAATTGTCTCAATGTGTCAGCCGTCAATATCACCCCTACACGATTCAATTTATTGCATAAACCAACGTGTTTTCAAATATTGGCGCTGTGGGGGTCGTGAAAGTATTGTGCAATTTGGATTTGGATTGATCGTCTATGGGCCGCTTTAACTTTCTTTTTGACAGATATATACTGCAGTATGTAATGTTTAATTTAATATATTAAATCATTTAATGCATTTTACATGGACCGAGTAGAACTGCTTAAAACTATTGTTTGCATCTTTGTATTCTTAATTATCTATGAAATTTAATTATATTTGCCCCATACATTTACGCTAGTATACAGCTTAATTATTAAAAATATCATTATTTAAAATTTTAAAAGATACAGCGTATGAATACATAAACGTGTCGTAAAATATAATGTCCAATGGAAAATCAATCGACACAGTATTCAAAGGAACAGTTGGGACACACCTAAAATTCTACAAATGTTTTATACATTAATTATTGCATATTTGCTGTCGCAATTCATAGGTATATATTTCACTACTTTTCTTCTAATTAAGGGGACGAATTATTGTTGAGTTTTGGACTTATAGAAAATGTAAACAAAACAGTTTAAAAGGTTTAAAAAGCGAAATTTTAGGTGGGAACGACAAGTGTTGAAGCATTCGAAACGTAGATTGTTTTTAAAATAAAGTAACTGACACTTTTGGTTTAAACCGTTAAATTTACTAATGAGTTTAAGTTTATTTTTCGATTTATATAGTAGATAGATAATGCGAATGTCCAGGTGTTGGCGAAAACTGGTTTAAAACTATAATATTTTTTTTTTCGACAAATTTGTTAATTTCCAACAGAATACTAAAAGTTACGCGACGTTTTTAAACTCGATGGCGCCGAAGTGACAAACGGCGACGATCGTGTTTTACAACTTCCTCCGATTTAAGTAGGGAATGTCGGATCGCGACCATAAATCGTGTCGTGTCCGTCGCGCCCGAATACATTATGCTCCGCCATGCTGTAAACTCGCTGATACGTCATTTTAAACTTTCAATTTCGGCAAGTTACAGCGACATAATCACGCTAAATACTTTTATTAGCCAACGTAAGCGGGGATAGGAAAGATAACGATATTGCAAGTGTACAAATTCATTTATTTAGTGACGGTAGTTGTTAAAATCCGTAAACGATAATGACGAGGTGGGTATAAGCTTTTAAATCCTCTCTTGAACAGGTCGTCTACCTGTCCTCAGTGGTAGGTAATACGTGTGTGATATGCTTATCCACTTGTATCATTCAGATATTTAAGTAAAAAAAACGGTTAGTAATAATGGCGCGGGTAGAGATTTTGACGAAAATCTATATCTAATAACAAAAAATCGATCTAAATAAAACGTTGAGCGTTATCCTGCGTTTGTTATCAAGAGAAACATTTTTCTCGGTACTTTGAAAAAACGTTAAAAAGAAACAAAACCATAAAAAAAACAGTCGTACTTCTACTTGACCAGATAATTGTACGTTGCGTAAAATTTTATAACATCCATTACTTCATAACAATTAAAACATGATCATAAAATGTATGTTATTTTTTGGGACATATTCAGATTGGTTATTTAAAAGAGCAATTTATACATGAAAACAAAAACCCGGCTTTATATTCATGAAGTTTTCATTGTTCACAATAATATCGGGCGTCACTAATAAATAATGATAATGACGTTTTATAACACGTTGGGCGCGGAATATACTTTCATTAATTCCACTCACGACCCGATGGCGATCATAAAACAAAGCAATTACACCCTAGCCAATATTAGCCCATTGAGCTATTGTTGATTTTACAGTTTCAAATGACGTTTCCTGATCATATAAACAAAAATTATAATTTAACAATCGCACTATAATTTAAAAATCGAAAATAATTTGAAAAAAAAAATCGACTTGGACAGGACTTGAACCGGCATCGTCAGCGTTCTGTGCTGTTGCTCTACCAATTGAGCTACCGAGTCCTTCACCTCATTATCGATTTTTTTTAACTTATTGACTTCATTACATGTAATTTCACCTTAACACTTGCGTATGGTTCAAGTCCGCCTCAGACGAAAATTTCAAACTTTTAATATAAATGTGCCTAGTGGCAAAATGGATATTAAAGTTTATATTTACTTTTTTCTTATCTGTGGCCAGATATAAAAGAATTGTATCCCATTGGATCCATTCTTAATATCAAAACTTCTCATTTGCAAAATCCATTTCTGAAGACTAGTAAGAGTCTTGAAACTTTTCAGTGATCCTCTAGAACGTATTAAAGATAAGTGGAACATAAAGCCACAAAGGATTCCCAGAGAGCTTTAAAGAAATTACACAAAAGCCAGGCGTGAGTCGGTGCGGCCAACAGAAACATTGAGTCGTTTGCAATCTTTGTCGCTGCGTCTAATTGCAGAGCGCAAAAAGTGCCCCAAACTCGTGACTTAAATGTGCATCTACAGTTCACGCCTTTGTTCTAATCTGCACCTTAAAGTCTTTTAAATACAGCCTCTTTTTGCAGTCATTAAGTTAAGTTGCGAGCCATTCGACGCAAAGGGTCGTAATATTAAGGTGCGATAAAAGATCTTTAGAGAAACTTTAAATTACATATTCTTAAATTTTATTCTTCCGTTATTACATAAGTTGTAGTATTATTTTTAAATTTATAAATTCGCAAAGCGGCTGGTTACCGTAATAAGATATTCAAAGTACACTATATAATATATTAAATATGGCTATTTGCAATAACCTTAAACAATATCGTCGGCAATTCGGGAGCAGTCGCATAAAAATGCCAAATCATTCCATTGTCAGTCGCTGAAAAGTCACCATAAAATTTAATGGTCTCTGAAATCTATTCCACCATAAATTCCGGATGTCCCCGGTTGGGGGCCAAGGGAGGGGTTCTGTGTCTGTCCGCAAAGCCATAAAGTCACCCCGCTCTTCATAAAGCTCATTCATAGCGAGTTACACTGAGATATAATTTACATTCGAACCGTTTGTTCTTTTATCTTGATAAAGTTTGGACTTTTATCACTTTATAGTTTTATGTCAGTCTCGTCACAGAAGCTGAAATCGTCAAGTGTTAAATTTAATTAGTAAGTGTCAGTCGAATATGTTAAACAGACCACCATGCTTTATCTTTATTTTTGTTACATACTATTATTCCTTATTTTATCCTTACTAGAGCAGTTTAAAATTAAATAAAACCCTTTTAACGGTTTCAAATACGAAATATATTAAGACAACTTATTTAAAAAAAGGGTTATCTTTTTGTTCATCGGAAATAGCCATGTATAATATTTATTTGTACTTCTAAACAAGACAGTACATTATAGAGTTGAAAGACGCGGTCGCTGCAGTTAGTTACAGTATACTTAATACAGAAGGGTGATATTTACAATCCTTTAGTTACGAGACAAATTTATGAGAAGCGTTTGCAATGAAAAGGACGTAATTAAGGGGCGCCGGGCACGAGCACAGATTAATTGCAACAGTTGAACCATTCTAGCAAATTCTTTTATCACTATTTGTATTACGAACATTTGTTATGTAAAAAGCATGATTTACTTCCTGTAAGTATTACAAATAAATTATTAAAGTACCTTAATACTCCAGTGCTAATGTTAAAATTACATCGCGCGAGAAGTACATATATGAAAAAATTCGACGATGAGGTGTGTGAATCGGTATCTCAATTAGTTAGAGCAATATCACGGAACACTGACGATGTTGGTCCAAGTCCTGCCCAAGTCGAACATATTTTCGGTCTTTAATCAATTACTAAAGCTTGTTAAATGTGACAAAAAAAAGATTTTTTAAGAAATCAATTTATAGAAACTGTAATATTTTTGTTCGACCGAACTCTAACTTCGATTGAAGTTAGTTAAACGTATGGCTCTCCTAGCAACTGTTGGCTACTACTAATAGGAGTATTAATAACAATTTAATATCTCCAACTGGTGACATCATTCTGTGCCATTGGCGACTAATTTTACTCGGCGTGGCCACCGCGCATCGTGTTGTTAGATATAATACGGATTTTACAATTCGTTAGGTGAACACTAATCCTTCCTTTAATTAACTAGGTAAGTTATTGCTCTTTAATTTAGATGCCTGAATGTAATTCATTACATTCACTAATTAAATAATTCTCTATTTAATATATTTTATTTTATTCACAAGAGACTGATGAAAATAAGAAGAAGAAAATAGAACGTTTATGACATAGGTGACTTGGGACATATCTCACTTGACAAATGGTGTGATACTCCAGCTCTATAATGCCTTACGAAGATGCGCCGTCGACGTATTTTGCATTTAGACATCGTTTTAGAATTATTATAATAGTAGCTACGTCAGCGACTTCGTCCGTATAGAATAGTAAGTTTGACCGTCCAAATTTGTTATTGCCAACCTCCTTGTCATTTATATATTAACCCACGACATTGGACGCGTCCCGTCGTGCTTGCAAGTTAATCTTAAACGATAGACATATAGTTTTTATATAGATACTTTAAAGAGGAATCATTCTTTCTTACATATTTTTTGCGCCCCTTGAACAGTTTTCGCATCGTACGCATCGGAATATTTTCCCCGTTTTTTTTTTCAAATTGCCCGACGTTTCTTCGCTCTTATTAGTCACAGAGGGATGTTTTATAGCCTATGACCTTCCTCGATATTCTAACACAACAGAATTTTTCAATTCGAATCAGTAGTTTAAGAGACAACAAACAAACAAACTTTTCATCTTTTAGATTTGTATAGATTTAAGACCGTGCTTAGAAGGGTATCGTTTTAACTAACAGCACTTTATAGACACCACTCCAGACTTATCTAAACGAGCAGATTTTAAGTGTTCGGTTTTAGCGACAAGTGCCGGAACTAACGATAACTAATAACTAATTAATATGCATAATATGTATTTGCAATTCAACGACACATTTGCCTCACAAAACAGTTCCAACTCGCGCGCAGAAGATATGAGCTTAAAGGTAAAGTTTAATATAGTGGCGACAATTCTAAGATACCGAAGACTCTATATAATAAATCATATAAGATCTTATGTTTAAATAAAACACTTTAACGGTTTAAAACGCGATATATTAGTTGAACTTATTTGAAAATGATTTTTAACTTCGGCCCGACGTTTCGGATGCTCCGCAGCAGCCGTGGTCACGGGGAGACTAAAGATGGAGGATGTCTCTGACGTCAAAGTAAAAATTGCTACGCTAGCGCCATCTCTTCCGTCGAAGTTGGTATTTGGCGAAACTGACTGGGTCCTTACAGAATTTTTCAAATAAGTTTAACTAATATATCGCGTTTTAAACCGTTAAAGTGTTTTATTTAAATGTGTACTACTCGCGTAAACTATATACAGTATTTAAGATCTTATATGCTAATATCCAGAACTTATACAATACTAAACCCAATATTTCCCATAATAAAATCCCAATGAAATACGTATGGGTTGGGCAGGGCACAGAAGATTAAAATATTACTTGTTTCATAACCACGAGTGAATCAGACATAAAACTGCGTCTCATACGGGATTTATTTTTCACACGTATATCCGCTCATGTAATTAAAATTAAGATGTTCAATTTTAACAGTTGTATTTGCACTCAAGTAAAAGGTGTAGAACCTGCAAAATATATCAAGAAGCCCGCTGTAATGTAATCTAAAATATGAGCATATTTTTTTCATTAAGTAACTAGTAATACTAAAATTAAGTGGCCTAAACCGTTTGTAAATTTTTTAAAATGCTACCTATAAATACAATTTAATGTAGTAAAATTTACATGATGTGCGAAAGTTGGTGTTATAACCTAAAATATTTGATACGCGCTTCTGTAGATTACGCTCGATGGCAATCTAAGTTATAAAACCTTCTTAAAACTAAATTCCAACCAACTGTTTACTACTGAATCTTTTATATTTAGTTGAAAGTAAAATCGAAAGTAGACATTAGCAGCCGTATGTATGTAATTTCTCTCTGAAATTGGAAAACGGATGATAACTAGTTATATAGCGTACGCAAATAATAAAAAATCCATTGATAGTAAGTAAAAGTAGTAAGTCAGACAAACGATATAATGTAGGTAATAAAACAACATACTGTATATGACAGTTACAAAACATCTCCGCAGACGTGCAGTTAATTGTGGGATCTTCACAATAACTTATAACTTAAACAGAGCTCAAGAACCAGCAACCACTCCACATAAGGCGCGGCGACCGGTCGAGTTTATTTACTTTTTATATTCATTTAGTGGAGATTTTATTTTTGTCTTTATGACAGTACTTTAAAATGGTAAATTTGCAGTGAAATTACAAATGGACCTCTTTCAACAATACGAACTGTACTGTCGTATAACGAATAGTTACGAAAATGTTTTTAGACACCTTTGTTAAGATAATAATTTTATTTATTCCTAAACTTATAACTATATTGTATATATGCAACTTACAAAAAACACACAAAATATATACATATGTAAAAATAGTTTTAAAACAATTATTAGGGAAAAAATAATTGTTAGAAGTTCTGCAATGTCCATAGAGCGATCTCTTCCAACGATTGTTTGTAAATAAAATAAGTGTATATCATGGGAAAGTGTAGGTTGCCCTAAACTTCATATTATCTTTGTCTAGTTCCCTTATTGATCCATTCACTACCAAGTAGATCAGACGTCTATTCTCTGTTTGGCCTATATTGTTATAAATCGCAAGGTTCTAAATAAAGGACTTATCGCAGTTTATCATAAAGCTAAATAGGCCGTAAATCTACAGATTACCAGTAATCTTAAAATATCAAAGTATCGTATTTACTTCCATTCTTAAATGCTTCGCAATGGCGTTATTGCTAAAATTTCTCCACCATACACATCAACGAAGGAAATAATTACAAAGAGAAGCAGAGTAGCACATTCCGAGGGATATTAAGCGACAGAAGATTAATAAGGGATGAGATTAACGCGTTGTCTTCAAACCATTGTGCGTGTCTTGAGGGATTTAATTATGAAATTATTAACTATTGTACGCGGTGGCGCTAATGCGCGATGATGAGATAAAGAGCTTTGGAGGGCTATTGAAAAGGTTAAATATGGATATCTTTTACTTTTTTAAATAAACCACTTTAACGGTTTAAAACGCGTATACATTACTGAGATATTAGTTTATACGGCAGCTGCAAAGCATCGGAATCATTTTCAAATAAGTTTAACTAATATATATCGGTAAAGTGTGTTTTATTTAAAAGTATACTACTCGCGTACTCTCAATGAATTTATTTACTTAACTCTGGAATTCAAAGTGAAGAAATATATTTTAATCTATTATTTTATTTAGATTAGAATTAAATACTGGAATTCAGCAAGCATATTTAAATAAAACACTTTTAACGGTTTAAAATGCAAAATGTATTAATTAATTTATTTACAATTTAATTTACGGCCCGAGGTTTTTGACGCTTTGCAGCAGCTGTGATAGCGGGGAAACGTCAGATCATTAGTAAATATGTAGTAAAAACAATTTGTAAATAAGTTAACTAACACGTTTTGCATTTCAAACGGTTAAAAGTGTTTTATTTAAAATTAGTAGAGCAGTTTGGTTTCTCGAAAACTATTTCACAGAACGAAACTTCTTATGATCTAAATACTTGAAAATAATGAATATATCATTTTTTTCTGCAATTTGATCTCCATTTTATTGTGCCCGGTAAGGTTTTATACAAAAGACGCTGTTTTCGTGGCCCTACAACGCATGTTAAGAAAACAATAGAAAAGCTCCCTTTTGACACGGCATTGTTCGTAGTACTAAGTATGTCCACGCCCATATCATTTTATGAATTAAGGTATAATTATTTATAAATAATAATTCCATAATAGTAGTAACACGAATTGCTCAATTCAATACATGAATCAAACAATAATTGAACATGGTCATAATGTAGTGGCATAAAGGCATGGCATAAACAAGAGGACACCGTCAGTTATCTAAGAACCCATTTAGTTTCTCAAAAAGACAACTTCGACTCAACAGGTGGCGCTAGCGTAGCAGATTTTACGTTTACATTGCCATGACTCCTTCCTATACGTATGCTGAAACATTGTCCCGTAGTTAAATTATTTATTTCGCGTTTTAAACCGTTAAAAGTAGTTTTATTTAAATGTGTACTACTCGCTTTAACTACAGGCATTACTTAACTTAATAATATTTATTAATAGTACATAGGTAAACAATTTGTCCGTTTTTTATATATTTCCAAATTCACATCAATAAGATTACTTTTTCGCTGATATTCACACAATATTCATTCCTAATGTTATCAGGTTGATCACAGCATTGCGTGTTTAACGTAATCACACCTTCAAATATACGAAAGGAAATCATCAGTTCTAAATAATTCTACAATGGACGTATAAAATTACATGCTGTATATATTAATTTTTTCATTGATCAATAGTTACAAAAAATATTTTCACATATCATTCGTATGATAGATGTATCCAAAAGTAACTATACTTAAACCTAACGAATTACGAATACTCTCTAAAGATTTTTTTCCCGAAATATATTAAATATTACTATTATAATATATATTTCCTGCTATTTTACAAAACTACTGATTTTATTTCATATACCTATAACCTTTTCATTATTAATAAATAAATGTTGTATTTACAAAAATAAAATATTGTACTTTATACTATTTGGATAAGGGATTCTACACATTTCTATGAACCGTGTAGAAATCGTTACCTAAATGTTCCGTTTGTTGTATCCACTATTATGGTTACACCACCCTCATCTATCTAAATATTTAGACATCAATGATATGATTTTCTATGGTCTAGCTAAGCTAGCCATTTGTCAAAGCTAATATCAGCTTATACTGTGTAAATTCTGGCTTAAGGCTTAGCTCACTTCTGTCGGCTTGGAGCGGGAACTGGACGCTGGCTCCTGATTCTTACCTATAATCTTATTTAGTGTCACATTATTTCATATTATGATATAGACATAATAAGGCCTTAAGATTGAGTATTTGGAACGAGGTGTGTCAAATCTATACTATATACTATTAATATTTTAAATGCGAAAGTAACTCTGTCTGTCTGTCCGGCTTTAACGCCGAAACTCTAACCGATTTAAATGAAATTTGTTACACAGATATTCTAGAGCCTGAAAAAGGACAGGTTACTTTAATGCCAAAAAAGGATTGTTAGGGGTTGAAAAGGGGGATGAAAGTTTGTATGGAAATTCGTGGTTTTTGAAGCTACAACAGTGAAACTCTCTTCTTTGGCTTTTAGGGAATAGGAGTGGGAGGGGAAGTAGGAGTGAAAGTGAGAGTGGGAGTGAATGTAGGAATGAGAGTAAGCGTTAGAGTGGAAGTGGTGTGAGGTGAGAGTGTTGCGGCAAAGTAGTACTTACAACATATAAATTATAAACAGACTAAGAAATTAAAAATTCTACCCCAAGTCACTATTCCACGCTGACGAAGTCACGGGCACAGGTAGTATTATATATTGCTTGCAATACAGCTTTAACATTATAGTTTAATGTACTGTATGTCGTTGCTAACTTGATTTTATCTGTGGCTGTTTCTGTAGTTCTAAATTTAAATTAGAAAAACGAAACTCGAATGTTCGATGTGAAAAACTTATCACCCGTATTTATAGCGTAAGTGGGAAGAATTTACAAGTACTAATTGTTTATATTTCTCTGTTTCAGGTATGTACGTGTAAATGCTGATAGAAAATCAACCGCGCTATGAGAAACTGGTATTTATATCATGTCTTTGTCATTCATATTAAGAAGGCAGTAATATACATATTTCAAGTCAGTGCATAAAAATTATATATATAAATTTGACTGCTTAAACATATCATTGTTATATCAACATTTTATTGTTGTAATTCCTATATTATGTTCTAATAAAAAATTGGTTACAAATTTAACCAGTGAATTCCCAAATTCGTTAGAAACAATAATATTTCTTTTCGCTATAATTCACTCGTTTTAAACTACTTAAACTAATGACTAGAAGCTTATATCTATAATATAATGTTTAACTTCGTTTAAGTAAATTCAGGTAAAACTTATATTACGTTAGAATGGCACTACTTTTCTTATTTTCTTTTTTTTAATCGAATTTGACTTTGTTTTTAAACACAAACGATTCCTAATAACTAGATACCACGAGGTCTGACGTTTATACCTATAATAAATTGGTTAACATTAAGTTTAGTTACTATCTGACCTGGCAAACTTTTTTTTACAAGAATGGCATTTCGACTACATTTTCTTACTGTCATTATTATTCATCTGAAGATGACTTTCGCGACTTATTTTTTTACACACAAATTCCTTGAAATATTATTACAACGAGGTCTGACATAATTTTTCAAGACAAACACAAAAATTCCAGTTCCTGAGATAAGGGCATTAAAAAACTATTCAGTTTTATAATATTATTATAGAACAATTGATTACAACTTAAAGCATTTGGCCATAATATATAGCTGGTCATGTAACACATACATCAACACAACGATGGCGCTAATTCCCTCTCGGCCTGTTAATTTAATAAATGGCTACTTAGCAGCTGTCCGCCTCGCGGTCGTCCAATTACCGACACATCGGGTTACAAATCACGTGCAGGGAGTCGAACCCTGTTCCTTAGGGACAGAGATCGATCACGGACATGGGCACACTTTGCCAACTTTTCACTTCTATTTGTATAAATATATATTATGTTAGATCGCTGTTCTAGTTGGCTCTATTACCTTGTATGCTGTATACGTACGTTATATGAATGTGTAACTTAAAATGTTAATAGCTCATAAGAATATTAATACTATACAATCACATTTGATAAATACAAAAATATAGATATAAGTAATATATTATGCACAGTGTCAAAATAAGTAAAAAAATATTATATTGATCATTATCATATAGACTAAAATGATAATAAAATATATTTAGCGTTTTAAAACTGTTAAAAGTGTTTATTATAAATGTGTAGGTACTACTCATGTAAATTGCAGACAATACTTAATTATATCGGAATAATTATATAGTTTGAATAATGGGGAGATTTAGGGAAGCTACAAATTTAATGCAGATAAAAAAGGTTTGTTAAAATTTTAGTTAAAATGTGTATCTGTGATTTTACTTCACAACTGCTTTAAGAAGTCTGATCAACTACTTGCATTTTAATACATAAAATCTGTGGACAAAATGGGGTTTCACTTTTATAAAGTTTAACTAAGGAGACCGGCAAAAGTTGTCTAACAAAACCTCAAGCAAAACATAAACAAGATGATCGTTCGTGACGGCATCGACACGGCTAACTGGCTAACAAGTCTGGCCGGGCAGCTCGTTCACTAACAGGCTAGTGGCTACAACTTCATTAGCCGGCAATTAGCCGTACCTACAACAAAAGCTCGTGGAAGGCAAAGTTCAAGTTGAGCGCCAACGTTCTGTTAGCTAGCTTTAATGCTTTGACTTTTAATACTTCGACTATACTGCGTGTCACAGATTATACTTTCTTTAGAAATAACACCCATGTTATAAGTTAAAAACGATTATAAATTGAAAAAAAAAACTTCTTGGGCAGGACTTGAAACGGGATCTGTGAGTTCCGTAAACTTCTTTAACAAGAGCTGTTAACTTCGGTCCTACGACGTCTCGGAATGCATTTGCAGCAACCGTAGGTCACGGGACTTGCGTATTTTTTTAAAACAATTTCAAATAAGTTAACTAATACTATCACCATGGGCCACAGGTTTTATATAATTATGATATTTGAATACAGCATAATCGGATCTTTTATAGTAGCTTAAGAATAGATTAATTATATCTTCTTCCTAATTAATAAAATTGTCTACACGGTTTCGACCCAGAGTAGTAATCGCGCTTACGTTACACGTTCAACCATGACTACGTTTTCTGTAACCGGCATTTGCAAAGCATATTGCCGAAACGATAGGTTAGATAATAATAATAATATCTTTTCTTAAATTTTCTTAATACTATCTTTTAACTCTTACAGTGTTTTATTTAATCTTATACTATTAATTAACTCCTTGCCGTAACCAAGGTGCTGCAAAGAATACGTAAGTGGAGTTCCATGCTAAATCGTATTTTCAAATAAGTTTTATTAAATATCGCGTTCTAACTCTTAAAGACAATTATAGATGTATAGTTCAAAATGGGTTTAGGGATTTTAAAATTGTTATAAAATGTTTTGAAAGGTTTCCCCTGACAACTCTTGATTTTTGACCTCAAATAGTGAATTCGTTGTATTTAATGATTTTACTATTTCTCGTAGCGCCCTACGGGCTTTAGCTACGAGCTACGAAGTACGGTCTACAAAAGTGTGGGTACAAATTTATTGGGTGTGTATTAAAATTAGAGATGGGGTATACAAACTAAACTAAATCAAGCCGATTTTTCAATTAAATATTTAACTACATGTAAAAAGTAGAAACAACGAGAAGAACTTGCAAAAACGTCGCCCCCACTCTTTTAGGCCAAGTTTCATCTTGTAAAATACTGAAAGGAAAGTGTAGTATTTAAAATATGTATCTATCTAATATCATTGCTCACTACATGCATAATTTTTCTTTACATAAATATTATGAAACGAGACTTGAACCGGTATTTACGCAATTCCGTGCCGCTGCTCTAACCGATTGAGCTAGTGTGTCTTAGGACACACTAGTCACGTTAGAGCGTGTACGTCAACGTCAAAATAACATGAGGATCATATAATTATATAATTCATATAAGATTTTTGTAAATGCAGGTACTTTATTCATTTGAATAAAACTCACAGCACACGTTTCAAAACATTTAATATAATATGATATATGATTTTCAAAAAAGTTTAACCAATAAATTTCACGTTTCAAACCGTTAAAGTGTTTTATTTAAATGTGTACTACGCGCGTATACCACAAACAGTATGGATTGTATTGTTCCTTCATTTAATAGATAAAGAAAAGTTACGATTTCTTTTCGGGGCATCCCTATTAAAAAGGGACGTTTGAACGAGTGTATGTGTGTTTGTCCAGAGGCGGTATTAGCTTAGTTAGCGTTCAGTGCGCTTCGTTGTCTCTAATTGAGCGGTTCTCATTAGTGAATAACGAACAACAATACTTTCAACTTCATCAAGTGAACGCGAGGGCTTTTATTTCTTTTAATTATTTATTGTCTGTGACGTGCGACGCTCGCAGTTATTACGATCTCATTACGAGAAGAATGAGATTCTTTTTTTTAAATAATTCCTCATTTTTGAACTGAATTGCTTCAAAAAAATATCTTTCAGTATCACGAAATCTGCGACACTAAATACACACTTTTTCAATTAACACAAATTTAAACATAATTATAATTTTTACGTAAAAGCTTTGATATGGTTTGATATTTAATGTTGTGTAGTATTTATAACTTTAGTAGCTAGGACATGAAAATTTGTTTTTACAAACCTCCTCATCTACGTATATAAATTGTAGTTATTACCAATGACATCGTCAGGTTATTTTAAGAGATAGGCATATACTGGACGCGGACAATTTTTTTAGATCATTTAAAGAGGAATTATTCTTTCAAATATAGTTTTTGGGTATCTTAAACCGTGTTCACAGCGCACCCATCAGAAACTCTTAAGGGTGAATAATTTTCACCGTTTCTTCCACAATTCCTACTGTATCTTCGCTCGTATTGGTCGCTTCGTGATTTTAATCGATAAATGCTCTCACCAATAAAAATAAAATCAATTCGAACCAGTAGTTCCTAAGATTATCGCGCTCGAACAAACAAACTCTTCAGATTTAGAATTATATTACAATAGTATAGATATATAACTGTAGTATGTGTATTTATAGCAAAATAACAGGAACATTTCGGTATTTGGACCAAATGTATTGTCATATTTTTTCATAAGTTTGTGGACAATAAATGGAGTTAATAATATTATGAGTCACCCCAAGAGTCACCTAACAGAAAGTCCGTGTCAAAAGGACATTAGAACAGTCATGGCATATCGTGAAACATAACTCTACCGTTGTCGGTGATAAGATTGCGATAATAGACAGTATCCCGTGTACGAATGCGTGTGCGCCGATCGTGAGCTAAGTAAGGTTTATGCCTATTCTAATAGCTGGCATCCATAATTCACAACAAATATATTAAATTTAGCTACGCAAAATATAATGTATGCACAATTACTTTCCTGTAGCTACTCTTTTAAATAAAACAATCTTAACGGTTTAAAACAGGGGACTATACGTTAGCAAAGCATGTGAAATATTTTACCGAAGTTAATATAAAATTTAAAAAGTTAACTAACATATTTTGCATTTTAAACCGTTATAATGATCTATTTAAATGTGCACTACTCGCGTACTGACAGGTGTTTACACAATTGAGCTGTGAATTATTAACAAGGAATATAATAATAATACTTAAACAATTCTTTCGATATTCTCTTTAAAAAAAATTTTCTTGGGAACAATCTACTAATTTGGTTCGTTTGGAGAACAGGCTTTCCCCTAAAACATGTAAAAATTTTAATGTGCTCCTAAATTATATGCAATTTTATCATTATTGTGAAAAAAATTAATGGCCATATTTTCAATACCCAACTCCTTACCTGTAAATAGCGTTTTAGTTAACGTGTTCTGATATGCACGGGAAGCTATCAATTGAGGCTACGGCGAGTGATCACTGATCAAATAGGAAGATCTCTCGCGAGTACCTGATCTAGATGACACAAGTATCTACAATCTCACTAACACAGGACAGGACAGGACAGGATCTTGTTAACGCCATTTAGCTTTCCAAAACGTGACACGACTATTCTGTAGAGATATCGATTTATTTATTGTTCGACGTCTTAGATTAGAATACTTATTCTATTGTAACTTGGTTTACCAATAATGTGTTCCTGTCTCGCTACATATTCCAACTAGTTTTAGTCACACGGTTGATCTATTGGTTACTGCAACAACGCACGTAACGTTGTGGACGTAGGTTCAAGCCCCCCTACTCCTCACTCCATTTCGTAAATTTGTTTAAATCTAAATAGATTTTTTAGATTATAGTTCGCAGGTTTGCTTGAAAATTATTTTCAGCAGTATTTCAAAACACTCTTTTTCAATTGCTATATTTTTTAATATGGCAATTGAAATAGTGAATATAATGAATAGTTTTATTTAGATGTGTACTATTCGCATAAACAATGGAAGTATTTGCTATATTTTTCTAAGTACCTTTTTTTAGTGATTGAGGTGAACAGTGATTCGTTATCCTGGCGGAATTTTAATATTACTACTACCCATTTTATATCCAGGCTTCCAGACTATGTCCAACATGTTTCAGAATAATTATAAGTTGATTAGAAAAATGTTGGACATGGTTATTACTCGCATTGCTACCATTACACCAACAAGCCCGTCGAATCTCCTTTGTTATCTATAAACACTTAAAACGGCTGAAAAATAGAAATAATGAAATAAATTTATTTGTAAAAAAATCAATGTAAACTTTTAGTATATTAGTGTTAGTAGTATTATCATTCTTAAGTAACTGTAGTGGAATAACTTGAGTAATTACCTAGTTATAAATTTGTGTATCTCGGTATTTCAATAAGCGATGGATGTACGTTGATGCAGATTAGTAAATGTAATTACTGTTGCATTACCCTCCCACCTTCTCAACCCACGGTTTCATCACACTCGGTGATTTGTCATAGATCGCGTTAGGCGCGTCACAATCAAGCGAGGAATGTAGAGGATCCATAAATTGATTCCTTGTGACTACGTGGATTACGGCTAGAATTGTTTTATAAGCGGAGCGGGAGCGACAAAGTGATAACGGAACACGGGAACTCATACTAGATACTATGATAGAAAAATGATATAAAAATTTCAAAAAGTAAACGGGCGGATCTACCACCATCATCCACCACTACCACTAACCACCATCCATCGTTGCTGGTCTAGTCACCTGAAGTATAAAGTTCGTTTTTCACGCATGTAAAATGGAACAATATAACTTTTAGTTTTCGTTGCAAAAAACGTGTTCTGCTTTTTTATATTCATTTATGACATTGTATAACTAAATTACTTGTTTTAAAACCCCTAACCTTTCAATGTATTTTACTTAAGAATACATTACACTAGGTATCCGAAATATCCTTAGTCTCAGTTATATAAAATCGCTATCTCTAAGCTTATAAACAATGCCTTATTATACTAACGAGTTATCATGAGTTCCTGCGACCAGGTCAGTATCGTGGGAGGAGGAAGTGTACTATATTGATGTAATTGACATCATCACTAATACAATGGCTCATCCGTACTAGATCGCGTTTAATTAGGCCCGTTGCTGCTCGTTTAATTGTTCATAATTTGACATCAAGGCCTGTTTATTACATGCACTGAGCCTGTGGCCATCAAACAGGAATGGGAACCAAATTAGTAATTTTCATTGTAATTGTAGTTGTGTTATCCTAAATATAAAGGACATACTTCCTTTTTCACACAAAGATCTAGTGTATCTGGCGAATAAACACTGGTCTAACAAAAAAAAATATTAAAAAATCCTATGTGTCTTTGGAATTTAGAGAAGAATAAATGAATAAAGTGTTATGTACAAAGCAGTTAACTCAAAAAAATCATATTGGTGAATAAACCACTTCAAAAATATGTTTTTCAATATATTATTTGTCGATATAAATACATTTTTACCATAAGATGTCTGAATTTTTCTATCATTTGTAGGCGTAAAGGGAACAATAATCTGTGTAAAGTGAATTAGGTTCCTCACGCTTGAAGCATCAACACGTCCGCACGCAACCGTGTCCATCACACTAATGACTGTAACGTGATAAATGACGCGAGTTAATAGACTACCCGCATGTAAAGCATTATTATGATATAAGAAGTTCCGTGTCTAGGATGCAAGTTCGCGGGCGGTCGCTTGTAAGTAATGGTTGCACCCACCGTTACCGCCGACAAGACTAATAACTCGCTAATAGAACCAGTCTTATTATTGATGAATACATTAACCAATCTACATTTAACAATATATTGCGGTAACTCATTTAGTATTTAAATGCGCTAGTAACTTTTCTAGTTTCTCAATACATTTTTGCAATAAACTATTTTTATCTAACATTTACCTCAGAATTTATACACATAAACCTTAAATACTATCTGTAGTTTATAGGAGTAGTACACATTTAAATAAAATACTATAACGTTTAAAACGGATTTTAGTTAGACTTGTGAGAATTATTTTTAACTACGGCCCGACGTTTCAGATGCTTTGCAGCAGCCGTGGTCACGGGGAGACCCGTCTGCTAAATAATTTTCAAACAAGTTGAACTAAAATATATCGTGTTTTAAAACGTTAAAGTGTTTTATTTAAACACGTAAACATTAAAATTTAATCCCTAATTGTATTTTGAAATAGGTACATTTTTTAATCATTAATATATTTGGTAATTGTGTAAATAATTTTTTAAAATTTAAAAAATTTAAAAATATACAATGATATGTAACATGAAAACGTTAACCCGAAATGTATAATATACGAATATTATTTGAAATCTATCAGCCATTAAAGCTTATTTCGATAAATGTAATTCATTCAAACTCAACTGACTCAACGAAATAATCGATAACCAATATTTCGAGAACAATATAAATACGTTCCCTAAACAATTACATCGACGACTGACAAATGGGTAAACAGAGGTAATAATATTTAATGGGACTGTTAGAATCGTTTTGTTCCACGTTCAAAATGGTTAGCTATTTTGTAATCTTATGAGCACAGTATACTACTGTTGTCTGAGCTTTTGCGCCCACGCATTGGACAATTAACTTAACGTAAAAGGGAAAAGCTCATTGGATTGAACATTGTTCACAACGCAGAAATAATGTTTTAGTATTAGAAACTCAAGAGTGGTATTTGCTTAGTTTATCACTCTTTATTAATAAGAGAAATCATGACTTCCACTTTAGCGTATGTGACAGGCACGTTTCTATGTTTGTTACAATGATTCCTTATTTCAGGCAAAGAATCGTTCTGACTTCTACCTGCCGCCTTTTTATTTCACCTTTGATCAATAGAACCCCATGCTTTTCTGTTCTTCTCTATCATAAAAAAAGAAATAAGAATGTTATAAATTCTTAAGCCTTCTTTTTTTTACTTCTGACCGCCTTTGTAGCCAAATGGTTTAACGTATTACCTAGCATTGTGTTAAGCGAGTTTCACACACCATTCTTTTTATATACGAGGATCAATGTCTAACAATATCCAGACCAATATATTGATAGAATTCTTAATTTAAACAGTATAATACAAGGAGCTGTTCAATACTAAAATAAACGTTAAGCTGGCATTTGTAAATCCATCAGTAAGCGTCGATCCCGCCTCCATACGGCACACGAATCCAGGGGCTTAACTTCTGTCTGCTAGTGGGCTCAGTCTTCATCCAACCTATTTTACTATAACCTATTTTATTCATAATATTTATTTACTAAAAAGTATTAATTTAAATAATATAGACCAAAAATATGTTTTATTTTTATTTTTTATCAACATAAAGTCCATTTGTTTTTTTACTGGCGGAAACAAGTAGACAAGTTTTAAAACCGGCTTTAAAAAAAGTTAATTCTTCTGCTATGTAACTATTTGGGTTCAATCTTGCTTATTATATTAGCACTAAGCATATTTCATATTTTTTCTTATATTTGATTATAGCATGAAGATATATTAAGGCTAGCTACGTTACGAAATAAGAACTGATTGTTGAACTCAACTTTCCACTTTTCCAACGTGAAAACTTTTCTCTTTGGCGAAATTGATTCCGGAGCTTACCAATACTTTGTTCAAGTGCAGGTTTAGTGTTTAAATTGGATTGAAGATTTCCAGTATATTGTTGATAGTAGTTAATCTCTAAGTGTATATATAAGTTAAATAAACCTTTTTAATAGTTTTAGACACAAAATATTTTTTTTTATTTTAGCTACGACCCCATGTTTGACCCAAGAGCAATCACTGTGATAAAAGTTTAATTGTTCATTCATACAAGGAAGCTTTTTCATAAGAGAGAAATTCTATTCTACAACTTTATGTATAACTCGAATATAAATAGGTGCATGTATATTGTCAGCAGCATCATCAGTAGCTGTAAGCCCCTCGGATCTAACTCCACCGTCGCGATCTGTCCCATGCTTCTAGTTTTTGGACGCCCAGATTACCAGGTCCTTAGTAACTCCATCCCACCAAAGGAGCCTCGGTCTCCCGGGCTTTCGTTTATCACCTGGTTGCGAGTTCAGCAAGGACCTTGGTGACATTTCATCTGTCCTCCATTCTGTGTACATGTCCTAGCCACTTAAGTCTGTTGCTTTTAATGAATTGGACGATAATGTCGTCGCCAATAGTGTTCTCAATATATTTTGTTCTTCGTTATATCGGCCTCGCCAAACACCGTCGACACAGACGGGGCCAAAGATCTTCTGAGTATGTCAGCATAGTGACGTTAATTTATACCATAAATATACTCAATTAATGTTTAAAAACTTACCATCTATACAAAAATCTCAGTTGAAGTCAAAATCCATGACTAAATTATTGCAGTTCGGTGCACAACAAAAGTTCCGGTAGATCTGAGCTTCCAGCCACAGAGCAACGAAACCATGCACCCGATACTATCATTCACTGTCATAATATTCTCGGAGCCATATATCAAGTCGATATCACAGTGGGATCGCTTAATACTCGCCACTCCGCAGTGCAGCCGGGACTTGGTGCTGAACGACCGACGTGAGGTAATTCAGTTAACCCGTCGCTGCGGCACGTCGCGATCGTAATTGTTTTACCTGAACACTTCAGAACGCGGGACAAAGGGACCCTCATGAAGCACTCACATTTGATTTTAACACTTTTTGGACATTTCGTACATAGAATTAAAAGGATTCTTATTTTTATAATGGTAGCAATGTAAGTGTAATTGAATTTCAGTCGCAGTCTGTGGTTGTCTGTATTACCAAAGCCAAAATAGGTCGGCAATGTTTTTTTTAGATGTTACATGGCTTGGGTATTTTACTTTCCATCAAGTGATGTCTCGTCTATCCTTTGTCATAGATAAATAGATTTTCTATGTACTCACTGCTCGGTTCTTTTAAATTAAGTGATAATTATTATTAAACAAAAACTTAAAATACTTTTTCTAAAGTGCAATATTGTATAATTTCATCATCTGTCTGTCTTAATCAATATTTTCATATATGCATCCTCTATTTAGGGGACGTCAGTACGATAAAATCAGCTCATCATTTATAGTAAATTTAAGTAATACTATCTTTACTGTTTTAATTACAATATCAACGTTTACAACTCATAATAATTTTAGATGGCCAAAAATGTTCACATTTGAAAAAACTTAAAGGTTATATTCACTATCATGTTGCACGGGGGCCGAAACTTTGGACCGTAGTTAAATACAAATTTCAAATAAGTTTACTAGTATATCGCGATTAAACGTCAAATTTTTTTAAATAAAACAGTTACCAACTGTTTAAAAATCTATCTGCTTAATATGATTTGTAGGATGCCTATTTAAATTTAAGGAAGACCGTTAGATCACTTAAATATTTTAAATAGGTTTTACATTTATATTTACCGACGTCTATTGTATTATCATTTTAATAACACTATGATGCATAATTTTTAAATTTAGAGAATTACTATTGTTTGAATTATGTAAAAAAAACTACAACACGTAAGCGGGAATAAGCCTTGAGCCATACGCCCCCGGCATCCATATAGATTCCTTAGTTAAATGAAGAACTTTTTGATCTCAAAAAAAACAAATGGACTTGACCAGCATCACATAGCCAGTTAGAACAGTTTTTTCTAGACAAATGTATGTAATGTAGTATTATACATCAAACATCTAGCTGCAGTAACTCAATTACTGCAATGTACGGCTAAACCGCCGTGTCACGGCAGACGCCCTGCAAAGTGTATGGAGCTTGTATGGGGGCATAATTGGAAGTGTCTGTTCTAATGTGGAGGGGACATACAGGTGAGTCGTGACTCGTGAGCCGTGCCGACATGCAAGTTGCGGCTGATTCGATTGTCGGCTCAGAGATGCAACTCTGCCTAATTCGCTTAACACCGCGTCGTCTGGCTCCTGCACTATATATAGGCACGGTCCTACTCAGCAGTTTGCCTACGATACGCGGCTTAGGTATAAAATACTTAAGCGCGCTAACAATCTATGAAAAATGAACAGTTTTTTAACTGTAATATTTTTCACATGTTATGCACTAATGAATTAAATTTAATCTATTTAGATTGAAAAAAAAATTAAGACACGAGCGGGACTTGAAATAACGTCCGAAGCGTTCCGTTCAGCTGCTGTAACCAGACGGTAGCTAAATGTAGGTAAATGGTTAAAATATTTTTTTCTGAATCCTGAAGAGAGTGTCACCGTATTTAAATACCTATTTCTTATTTATATTAAATTTTACTGTGCCTTTTTTATCAAAATGGCTTCAATACCTCCTCTCGTATTATACCTGTATGTATGTTAAAGTGTTTATTGCGTATTGGCAATCTTTAAAAATAAATAATTAACGGTTTAAAACGCGAAATATACTATTGCGCTTATATTAAACTAAACGAGATGTCGGATATTCAGCAGTGGTAATCACAGTTGACAGTTTTAAACCGACATAGTATTTAACATATATTATTTACTTCTTACGTAATTTTAAATCATAGCCAAATAGAATTTTCACTTTGTACCTACTAAATATGTGAACGAGATAATTTTTGTTAACGTTATTTAACATGACAAATTACTAATAATTCTACATTAATAGTCTGCTGTGTGCAATTAATTTAGCTGATATAATAGTGATATTCGTAAATAGTGGTTCATTATTTAGTTAGTGGAGAGCACTCGATCGGGATCGGTTTACATTTGGACTTATTGATTTTATCCGCGTCCCTGAACACGTACCGTACACGGACACCAATTATTAAGTCAAACACACAACAATGAGATTTAATTATATGATGCACTTTGCTCTCCACACACAGACGAACAACACAGACGGTCTGTACACAGTGATCGTTTGTCTCAAAGTTTTTAGCCTGTCAATACGTATTAACTATCATATCTTTTGGTATATGTGACAATTCTAATTCTAATTATCATAAAGAGAAATATTGTAAAATAAAAACCTATTCACATTGAAAAAAAAACGACGACTCGGACGGGACGTGAACCGGCGTCCACAGCGCTCAGTGCTGCTCTAATATTTGAGCTTCCGCGTCAATAATGTGCCATAATAACATAACAAACATGTGAAAAATGAGGTTCAAAGTCTAAGTATCCTTCTTCTTATAGATCATCACTGTGGATTTCTGATGCGTATGCTGCGAAAACGCTTCAAGACACCCAAAAAATATGTATAAAAGAATTATTCCTCTTTAAATGATCTAAAAAATATATTTTCGTAAAAAAAGGAAACCTTAGTACTAGATATGCTTCATTCACAAACTCAACTATATATTAAAAGTTTAGTTTTATCTCATACAAGTTTACTGGTATTAATTTTAAGCTTTACCATGCTCATAGAACTATACTAATCTACACAAAGCGGCTGTTTACGTTAGAAAAAACGGGAGCGGGTAGCCCGCAGACTTAAATATTTCTTTAACACTTTAGTATTCCGTCGGGCACCGTAGTGTCGCCGTCCTCGTATTTCGAACCCGAAATCAGTGAAATAGGGTTGTTTAAAATTCTGCGATCAGCCACAATGTAAGAAAGGCTTCTTTTATGGTCACTTGTAAATACTGAAGGACGGTTTTGTCCCAAAATCGACAATCTGAACACGTCCGGCGCGAACCAACATGCTTTGAATATTTCCAAGCGTTTTATTTATGTTTAATATTTTGACTAAAATAGTCTTCTCTTTCAAAGAGTGATTTTAAAACAAGTTCATTAAAATAATATCGATATTAAAGCTGACAAATCGTTAAAACATTAATTTTGTAATAAATAAAAATAAAATGAAATATAAACTTCTAAACGTAACGATTTAATACGCGATATGTATTATTAAATTTATTTGAAAATTGTTTTACTACAGTCCAATTTTTCTGCTGCCGCAGCAGCCAAAATGCTACTTTTACTTTAATATATTATAAAAGTAGTATAAAGTCAACCGTTAAAGGCTGTGTCTATTTAAATGTGTACTACCCCCGTAAACTACAGACAGATTACATAGATTCATGGTTTTTAACCTACCTCATGGTTATTTTTGACTTAAATTTTGTAACTTTCCATGCTACTGGAAAAATAAGTTTTTCTTTTTAATTTTATGATAAAAAAAGATTTACTTATACCTTAATATTACACAAAACCCGTCTCATCCTGCGGATGCCATCAAAAGAAATAAGAATTCTCCGAAAACAATTTGTCATTCAATTAGCTTCGAATCAAGTTAAATAAATACGTAAGGCTATAGTCTGCTATTAACGCTATACGCCGCTGTAATGCTTTACGCTGCGTGATAATATAAAATGGGGTTCTTTCATTTTACGCTGTTTTGCGTATTATTGTATAGTATAGTTGAAGGTAGCTCTATTTGTTGACTACTCTTTGTGAATAAGACGTCGTCTTTACTCATGGAAAGTATTCACCAATCTAATAAACTACTAGCATAGTGTTAATTGGAGACCGCTGCTTTATATTTTCTCTTGAGCGAAAAAGTTTCTGAATGCGCGACATCTGATCGCTGAGCGGATGTCATCGATTTGGGTATAATTTATCGCTCCGTCACAATCATTCAAGTTTTTTTGGTTTAATATTATCTTATGATTTTACAAGTCGAATACCATTTATACTGTAAAATGTGTTAAAATCAAGCCTGAGTCACTTATAGCAACTGTAATGAGTGGTTTTTAGACTACTAAAATAAAACACTTTAACGGTTTAAAACGCGACATTAATTAAAATTACTTTAACTACGTCCCGACGTTTCGGATGCTTTGCAGCAACTGTGGTCACGGGGAGAATAAAATGTAACTAACAAATTTCGAAAGCACCGAATCGCCGGGTATTATATATTTTGCGTTTAAACTCTGGAAACTATATACAATGCTTCGTAACAGTTCATCAGGATCGCGAGTGAGATATAAATCGTCAAGTTTAATAGTTTAGTCGTTCCGCAATCCAATTTGCTCGTAGATATTTTACGCGTCGCCCACGTCTTCTAATGTATTCGATAACTTGCGAGACATTACTTCATCCGGCGCCCGATCGTAAATATCTTTCGATGCCGTACGCTACAATATCCCGGTTGTTATTCGGGATCTACGGCCTATCGGAGGCGTTGTTAATTTTGGACTGATGCCCGCGCCGTTGAATGGTTCAAATACGTTTTAACTTTGCTGTGCTTTGATGTATGAAGAACAGGCACAGAAATGTCTCCATTATGTTAAGGAAAAATAAATTCATTCCAAAAAATACAATTAACAATTTTTTTATGATAGAAAAGAAAAAAATGTTAGGTTCCGAAACGCGATTAAACTATTTAAATAAAACAATTTTAACGGTTTAAAACGCGATATATTAGTTAACTTTTGCAGCAGCCGTGGTCACGGTGAGACCACAGCTGCTGCAAAGCATCCGAAGTTAAAAATCATTTTCAAATAAGTTTAACTCATATATCGCGTTTTAAACCGTTAAAGTGTTTTATTTAAATGTGTACTACTCGCGTAAACTATAGGCGATTAAACTATTTTTCACGGCTTTTTCACGACGAAAATTCAAGATATTTATACCAACGTTGTAATTTCCAACATGTTTCAGAAAAAATATAAAATTGATTATAAACATGTTGGCCCGGTGGAATCGAACTCAGGACCCGTTGGTTATTAGCCCTACATTGACCAACAAGCACGTTGCCAAGTGCAAAGTAACATTTTATGATAAAGAATAGTTGCGGCACACTTGTTGGTAGGAGAAATAGTTACCTACAAATAATATAACATCTACACAAAATGGCTGTCAGCCTATGTTGTCTTTAGTCTAAATTCTAAAGCTTGACCGAAAGGAATTTAACTTATCAGCATTTTCGTCTGGGGTGGAATTTTGATGTCCCTACGCACATCCTTCAGGTATCAGAACGATGTCCAACATGTTTCAAAAAAATTATAAATTGATTATTTTTGTTGACCTGGTATTGTAACGTGCCAGTTCAATAAAAAATGCACGTCATGCATAAATCACTATATTTACACTAGTGATAGTACGCCAGATTTCCATAAATAATCCCAAGAGACAATTAAACACATTTTTAAAGCAATAAATCCTAATTACGCTTGGAGCATTCCAAAAATACCGTTAATAAACAACACTATCTTAAGTAATAAACTAAAATATAATTTGTTCCGGTCTCCAGAGCTATACAGTTGAAATATTTTGGTAAAGATTTATAACTTCGAATGCTGTAGGCAAGCGGAATGGATTGCTTCGTGCCAGGATATTTTATAATCTGTGACTTTGACATTTTTCATTATTGGATTGAAAACAATTTTATACTTGATATTATACATATAGTGACGTGTTTCCATTTTGTTATTGATTTCGATTGACATTATGTAAAAAATTAGTTTATTAATTTAAAACAGTATTGTTGATTACAAAAACTTATGAACTAGCGTATAAATAAAAGGCGGAATTATAGCTAAACAGGGATCTCTTCCAGGCAATCTAAATATTATATATTATAAGAATATAAACTTTATATTTTCTTTAGTCTTAAAAAATCAATGTTTTTAAATAAATACAATGTTTCTTACTCGTTAATTTAAAGTAAAAAGTATGTAAAAAACAAAAAAGTTATGTCTGCAGTTACAATAAATAAAAAGTAAGGTAAAACATTTTGTTCGAATTTAGCTTGATCTAAATGACTTCTTTTAATAATTCATATATTGTTATTAATTTTTTATGTAAAGAACTAAATTTTCCTTTGTATATTACTGTGTAAGTTAAATACTTACGTGCTGGTTAGTATGAGTATACATTATATTGTAATTGTATTGTAGTAATAGTTTATAAGCCTTTACGAAAACTTATTAACTTTTTGCGTTTTAAAACGTATAAAATATTTTATGAATTGCTTTTTACATTTTTTATTTTGGAATTATTTAAGTTTTGGTTATTGTTTAACAACTGAAATGTGAAACAGATTCAATATAAATAACTGAAACCACTTAAAGATGTCAACTCATCTAGCAATTAAATTTATTTAACCATAAATATAAGTCTAAAATTAATTTCATGTTTTGATATATTAGCAGCGCCCTTCAAGTGCGCCAGAATATTCTAAGTTGCATTCTAATAACTTAATTTATCATTGCCAGTAAAGAATTTGCTCTTCTACTGGTTTCAATTTAGATGTGAGCGAGTCGAACCAAGCCAGTGATAAATAACACACATGCAAAATGGATTGAAACAGATTTGTTGCAACTCACGCGGCGTCGCGCGTTTTTTTTATACAAGTGATGAATGTACATTGATTGTAATACAAGTTACCGATTGCGTTACTATTTTTTACCGATAGAGGGCTACAGATTGGGCACAGGGTTCACTAAATGGTAAGTGATACCCTTTTTTTTTTTTTTGTACCGTCGGAAAATGCCTCCCTGGGTACGGCTCTGTGTTAAGCTGACACGTCTAACGACTGCTCAAGCGGCAGCCCATATGTGAAAGCGAGCTAGCCTGTCTCATTGGCCTAAATGCTGCGCTAACACACCCCAGTGGACACGGACCAAAGGCCGTCGCCCGCCCCTGACCACCTTAAGGGGAGGGGTGCCGCGAGACTGCGGAAGACGATGCCGCCACACTTCGCCAGCGGAGAGACAGCCGAATGGCCGCAGTCCACTCCCGGAGTTTGTTAAGCATACCCCTCGCGGCGCGGTGCAATTGCGAGGGGTTATGTGGGTCTCTCCCACCTCTAAAGAGGTGGGCATACCGCACTAAAAACCGACTGCGCCGTCTTATCGCTTAAGGATGAGCCACGGTATCATCAGCAGAGCCTTAACCACGTGACCCACCCTGGCGAATGCCGCAGCCAAGCTGCAGCTCTCCTAAAGCGGCCGAAGCCGCTTCCGCGCCTCTCCTTTGCCACCTTGGAGGCAGCACGCTGACTTGGAGTCAGCCGTCCCACGTGCCCGAAGACACCACTGCCCAGCAGGGCAAAAACACCTAAAACGGGCGAAAACGCCCCCACCATTATGCCTCCTGTAGGGTTTTCTATCGAAAACCAATCAGGAGCAATGGTAAGTGATACCCCAGCCAACTAAACAAGGCGCGCTGTCGACTTTTGGCTTTGGATATTCGGCTATCCACAGACGTGGTTAAAAACGTGATTAAACTTCACGGCATTTTCATCTGTGGACGGTGGTTCGTGACCCGGGGATTGATAATCTTATGTCGGCAACAATGTTACTTTAAAACACATTAAATAAAACACCTTTAACGGTTTTTTATACCCAAGAACAATCGTCCGTTGGATGGACAAGAAACTTCGCTTGTATTGGAAAATGTTACAGCAGCAGCACGGAACGGAATTTAAATCTAAATACACTTATATAGTGCAAAATATTAAAGTTTTGTGTTATTAAGTAACTTCAAAAAGAAGGATCGCAACTCGATTCGTATATGCATTTTTATGTTCGTTGTTTATGGACCGATTTTGATTATTTTTTGTAGGAAAGTCGATATTTCGAAGTGGTCCATTATGACAAACTATCTATAAATATGTATTGAAAATCCGGCAGAAAATTGATGAATACAGCTAAAAGAGGAAGTAAGTGACATGTGAAAAATATCAAACGGTTAGCATTATCAAACACAGCTTTACCTTAACGCAATTAATGCTAAGAAGTCAAGCTACCTAAAGTCTCGGGAGTCTACAGTCTCATCTACCCCTTCCCACCGCATTGCAGTAAAATTGGCGCTAACCCGTAGTATTAGACCTGATCGAAGTCAGCGACCTCTCCCGAGTATAACCAACATTAATATTATAGGCATTTACAAGCTGACTAATTAGAAAGTGAGTGAGACCGGACAACACGATGAAATGAATGCAATAAATCTTTCGCGAACTTTCAATACCAGCCAGCGGTTATTAGTGTTTAGTGTTAACATTCGAGTTTAATTGCGCTATTTAGAATTTACATTAAAAGATAATACACGGCTGCAAAGCATCCGATAAGTCGGGCCGTAGTTGAAATAATTTCCAAATGAGTCTAACTAACATATATCGCGATAAACCATTAAAGTGTTTTATTTCAATGCGTACTACTCGCGTAAGCTATGATAATATCTAAGATAATTAATCTAAGTAATTCATTCTAAGGCTGCAAGAAAACCTTGTTTGTGTACAAAACCTTTTTTATTAAACCCCGAAACCGAAACGCGATCAAATTTCGCAACTTTTTATCTGTGTAAACGTTACCCGGACGAAATGTCAATATTCGTACCACCACCATCCCTCCCATTTAATAGCCACATGAAGTCAAGCATGTTTTAGAAATGTTTAAAATTAACGAAAAACCTTTTGGACTTCCTGGGGATCGAATCCATGATCAGTTAACTACACATACATTGCTAACATAAGACCAACGATAGATAAATAACTCTAAAGGTTTCCATCGTCGGATATTACGTAAAGAATAATTAAACTAAAATGTTTCGTTTTAATCAGTAAAAAGTGATTCGATCGAAGTGATTTATTAAAATGAATGACAGTGTTTTTTGATAAACCTCAGTAATCGTTTGAAATCCTGATAAAAACCAAGAACGCTTCTCTAAAAGCATCTTACACTATTTATTCTCTTATTGTTATGCCACAGACAGCATAAAAGCACTGAGACGCGTCACTTAGAATATTTATAGTCAATTCAGGACGCATTATAGTGTCAGTTTCCAGTGATCCTTCACGTCCATATCCATTCAGCTTAATAAAGTTCATAAATAACCGCTGTGAGTGAACTCGGATTCATTTCAGATATTTCCAAGTACCTACATGCTTATGCGTGGCCATGACCGCTTATGCTTTACCTCGGATTTCTGTTCTTTATTGATCTTCATACAAAGAACCGCGTTCATTATAAAAGTGAAAATCGGTTTAACCTCGTGGGGCATGGGCAAACACATTTCTGTGCCCGTTTCACTGATCAGTTCTTTTTACAGGCAAGTAATTGATCATGTTATAAATAAAACTTTTTTAGCGGCTTAAAACGCGAAATATATTTATTATCTTTTCCCAATTTAATCGCCCCTATTTAATTCGCATATGGAGCAACAAGTACAACGCTTACAAAAATATATTTTGAATTACTTATTTACTATCTAAATACTGTCTTTAGTATACGCGAGTAGTCCACATTTCAATAATATTAACGGTTTAAAACGTGTAAAACATGATCATAGCTGCTACAATGCACTTGCAAGCGTTAGACCGTAGTTGAAAATATTTTAAAACAAGTTTAAAATATATTTTTTGCGATTAAAGCAGTTAAACTGTTTTATTTAACTTTGTATTTTTTATTATCTTACTTATAATGTTATATTTGGGTCAATTATAGACAATAGAGGACTAATCATTTCATTTATATTGAATTCGGGAATCGGCACGTTATCAGCGCAAGATTAAGCCGCATTAACTCATTGCAAGCCGAAGGTTCGTTCTAATAGCATCAAGGATCATCGTGATTAACAAGCTCCTGTAAACCAATAGGCCGACTATGTGTTGTCGGCTTAGTGCGATCTATGTTCCGCCGTTAAGTCACACTTAGGGCTAACGTGCACATTGTCTCGTGTAAGACAAGTAGGTACCTACTTTACCAAAGAAAATTGTTTTATTAGTAGCCCTTCTTATTTCTGTATTTCAACATGCCCTTATATTGCGTGTAATAAAGATAAATTAAAAAATATAAGAATAAAATTAAACATTCAGTTTTAGGTAAATTGTACTATCTCTGGTTCTATAACTAGTAATGGACTAACTACTTTCTACTTTAAGTATTCAAGTCAAAGTTACATTCTACTTAAAAAAAGATTAAATATAACACACTTTACTTGTCTCAAAATTATTTTTAACTACGACCCGACGTTTCGGATGCTGTGCAGCAGTCGTGGTCACGGGGAGTCTCCCTGTGACTAAACATATATCGCGTTTTAAAACGTTAAAGTGTTTTAATTTTAATGTGTAGTACTCGCGTAAACTACAGACAGTATTTATATATCTCTTTGTATTTTTCTTCTCTATTTATAGTTCTCTACAGCCCTAATTCTCGTACTTTTTTATAAGTAGTGTATGACAAGCCTAAATTTCGTCGGCCCTGTCCACCAGCCGGCCTCATAAGCCACTCTTGGATCGAAGCCAACTCGATGCCTTTTTGCACTTTATCATGTCTTTTGCACTTTTCTAACTACGAGTGCTTTCGAAAAAAGTAGGTATGTTGAATAGAATAGAAATCTTTTAGGATTAAAAAAATAACGATACGGACGGGACTATAACAAGAACAGTAGGGAATCCACAGTGTACTATAATAGTTTGTATTGATATACTTTTAATTACTTCGAGTTAAAAAGCCGCTTCCGATATTAGTATTGTGCTTAATTGCTTTATTCTTAATTTATATTTTAATGGTACTTATGTTATTTTAATTAAACATACAATTATAATTATAACATTCATGTAGGTACCTGTATGACAGAGAAGGACAGACAAACATTTACTTGCTGTTAGGTGAAATATTACTGGAAGTCTATGGGGAAGCCTATGTCCAGCAGTGGACACCGAACGGCTGAGTCGAGATGAAATACCAGAGCCATATAACGTCTCAACAAGATGCGTTGGCAAGTCATTTTAGCTTTGGATTTTTGGAAATCTACAAATAAACCGATTTTTACATCCGACCTTTACATCTCCGGATGGATTTACAATATTTTAACCACGCATTTAGTATCCTACAGGTTTCATTACTTGATTAGAATCCGTCACAGGCTTATTATTTATAAAACACTATAAAACAAAAAGCAAATATATTACGTACTAACTTATAAAAAAAAGGCGGACTTATCGCTAAGCAGTGATCTCTTCCAGGCAATAATCCGTTTTATCGATATCGCTATATGTATATACTGATCTAACATTAAACAATATAGTGAGATTGTAACGCTTAGTACATATAATAGATAGAGGTTTCTTTGATGAGTTTGTCTGTTTCTTTCTTGTGAAGGGCTTTTTTGGAATATGATAAATGAATAGGATCACAATTGTGAGACAGGTTACACAAAGAGGCGCAGTGCGGCGCTGCAATGCGTAGTCTGCAGCCGGCACCAGCTGCCGTCTACGCTTTATGCGTTTATGGTGTTCTGTAATCTATGTACCTCTACAATGTTTTTCCCACTTAATAATTTTCATAGATAACATAATTCCTAGCCGATTTTATACATTTATATCTTACTGAAGTCAATTTTACCATTAAGAGTATCTACAGAATTCGAACCTTAGAACTTATTTTTAACTTTAACATAGTTTAATCACTAGTAATATTGTAAAGCTGAAGATTTATGTTTGAACGCGCTTGAGCTTGACGTTGCGTGCGAAAACGGTTCAAAAATATTTGTAATAGAATAATTCCTTTTTAAGTGATAGAACAAAAATTCCCCGACAATGTAGTTTTTAACAATTCATCTTTTAAGATAAAGTCGCAAGGACGAGGTCGTTGTTAACAGCTATAGTTTATAAAGCTAAGGAAATTGTTTTTAAAAATATTTTTTTATACCCAAAATAAATATACCACGTGGAAAGTCGCGGGCACAGCTAGTATTCATATAATAATACACTCTTCAGATCTTTTTCATAAAATCTTATATTACATTTGTCTATCTACCAGGTTATAAGATTATAATATATTTTAGTTATCTTAACTGTAGATAATAGTCACTTGTTTTTGTTTGTGTAATTCTTCTACCCTAAGTCTTATTTTAACACTAGCTAATAAAATAATATTATGATACGTTGACTTACTTTGGAACCTTTGTATAATTCGTCGCAAAGCTATAATGTCGTTCTAATATTACATTGTTGTTGAATGATGAATTTAATTATTAATTATTTTTTTTTGTTGCAGGTATGTGCCACAGCAAAAAACGGTACTTATCAAATAAAACACTTAACAGATTATAACAGTTACGTTAAAGAAGTTCTTCTTCTTAAGACGAAATGATCACGAGAGCTCTAAAGCTTCCGAAACTTAGTTCGTTGTTACAACATAAAACTACACTAGGTATTGCCTGCAGTTTGCGAAAGTAGTAAACACTTAAATATAACAACTTTAACGGTTTAAAACGAGATATATAAATAAAATTTCTTTTTTTAAAGATATTTTTCGCGTTTAAACCCGTTAAAAATTCGTTTTAAATATTGAAAAGTGTACGATGAGTGAAGTGTAATAAATTTTGAAGAGTGTAGGAATCACGATACACGATAAAACGTATGTATATCAAATACTAACAGGTATGTACTTTGGTATATCGTAAACGGCTTAACTTAACACCAAGAACGCATAAATTAAAGGTAATTACAGCTTAAACGACGGGATTAACGTAATCTTGTAAGTTACTCGCACATAATATCTAAACATGTAAATCATGGAATTGATTCGGTCACACCAAACCGACTTGGTCTAACCGCGACATTACATTTGGATTTACGTTAGTTTATGTTGTTGATGTCAATATTATTGTTTCTAATACATAACACAAACTTAAGTTGACTTAACTTACTAGCTCTTCCAGAAAACGTGGTCTTGCTATATTAATTATATCTATAGAATATTATATTAAAAAACGAACTCATTGTGGGTGTGTCAGAATCTAGTATATAATTGATAGAGGCATAAAGCTCTGGAACCGATGGCGAAAAATAATAGTCAAACTTATACTCAGGCATGTAAATGTATATACAAAATTTCACTAACATCTGTTTAGCCGTTTTAAAGGAGTTGGCGCACAAACACTTGGTATGGAGAAGAATTTTATATATTAAATAGACTTTAGATTGTACTAGTATTGACCTAGAAATAAAACAAATTCAAATAAGAAAAAACTCGTAAAAGGTTGTTTAGTAAATTACGACTTTTATTTTATTGTTGTTATAAATGTTGTAAACGTGTATGTTCTCTTTATAAATGTTGTAAACGTGCTTTGTCTCAGTAATATTACTAAGTTTTAATAGCTATTATTTAGAAATCTATTTTAATTAAAATAATGTAATTTAAATACTGTCTGTAGTTTACGCGTGTAGTAAACATTTAAATAAAACACTTTGACGGTTTAAAACGCGATATATTTTAGTTAAACTCGTTTGGAACATTATGTTTAACTACGGCCCGACGTTTCGAATGCTTTGCAACAGTCTCTTTGACCACGGCCGCTGTAAAGCAACCGCTGCTTATATAATGTAATTTTCTACCGGAATTTCTTCCTTTAGAATGCCAAAGTACCAAATTATCAACAAATACAAGTGTGGCTTAGCTGATGTAAAAATTAAGTAATAAAAAATTCAACATCGTTAAAAAAGTAAAATCGATTAATGACGTTAGGACCCTAAGACGAAGTGAAAGCTTAAAGAATATTAACTGTTACCGTCTCATGAATATGGACGTGCTTAAGGACATCGCAATTTGGAGCTAAGCGATCGCAACAAATTGTCCTGTAAATACTATGTAAAGCAGGGATTTGGGGTCGGTGGCGAATTCGCGCCCATTTGAATTCGACTGCGGTCCTTTGCGATGTCCCTATGACTGGATACATGGATATACGAAAAGTAATGGATGCGGCATCCTAATGTCTACTGAACTGTTTGAAATAAAAGCAGTCAAGTATAGTAGACATAATTTAAATTAATAATAAGTAACGTAAGGTAATGCATAATAATAGTAATAAGTTAAGGTATGTTATAATTAATAATAAGTAGACCAGGACCTTTCTGACCGAGGAAGCTGTACTCAGCTGGTAAACACTATCGATAAAAAAACGTCTATTCAAATGTTAGCGTACATGCATTTAGAGTGTGCTTGAATAATCTTTAAACCCAAACCGTTTTTTTATACTTTTTTTACAGTATATATTATATTTAAATAGTATATTTTTATTAGTTTTTTTTTCTGTTACTAGTGTGATTCATATATCTTTTGTATACGGGAGTTGTATGTCTGAATTAAAAAGAAAACTTTTAACGGTTTAAAACGTCAACGCGAATTGCAGTAGTTAACTCCTTTTTACAAAGCGACTATCGAATGTTCTATAGCGACCACATCGCTTTTACTTAAAACACGATTCTTTTATATCTTGTAACATTACTAGTCTGTAGTCAGTTTTTCTTGAATAAAGCATAAATCTTAGAGTAAACACACTTTATACGAGTAAAATTTTAAAAAGTCTCCTAAGAAGATTAAGTACAGACAAGCATTTATAAAGCTTACCATGACTTGTTATAACATTTATATCTCGCTAAGTCGACATTCCGAAACAAGTCATGTTTCTACAATTTAGCATAAGTCCTCACGTTTTCGCGACATAAGCTGTCGTTATCTGGCCTCCGCCATTTTTCTGGCTCTCCCGCGAATGGTGTCTGGGCGGGCCCCCTTCATTTGCATATATTAACATCGTAATCCTTGTTGCTTGGCAGTATTTAGCGGGAAACTAATGCAGTTTCATTGACTTTGAAAGCCCTCGTGATTAATGCTTTAATATTTTTTGTTTCTATAAGGCTGCTTTTAGCTTTTACGACATGGCGAGATCATCAATCTTTGCGCTTCCAGCAGATATGGTTAATGCGAGAGGATTTTTCCAGGAATGGATTGTAGATCTTTGAATTTAAAAGCACTGCATGAACATGAATACCTACATCATTTATAACACGTACTTTCTCGTTTCTTTTTTATACTGTGATACTATCCTGTTTATAGTCTTAAACATTTTAAAATCACATTTAGTTTTTTTTTTTTCAAAATAAACAGAATTTATACATGTACCAAGTTAAAAACTGTTTTATTTTTGTTGTTAATTTTGTATTCACATTACATATCGATAATTTCCCCGCTGTATGACCGCGAAAGCCTTAAGCAACCTCGTAGACGGAGTGAAATCTGTCTAGTGTGAGTTATTATCAATTACTTAGCTCGCTGGCCCACAGGGCTGAGCAAACATCCAGAGAGACTCGCATAAATCATATCTTACTAACTGGTAATTTACTCCATGCGGTTTGGTTGTGGTGGCTGTGGTTGAGTTTCACTCTAATCCCCCCTATATAGGAGATAGATAGTAAATGATAGTCATACATATAATATGTATGAGTCGTCACGACGCATGCGACGACGTTTGACGGGCTCATTAGTGTATTAATAGCAATGGTAGCTAATAATCAAAGAGTCGTGTTTTCGTTCCCCACCGGGTCCAACTTTTTTTTATAAATTTTATTTTTTCCTGCTACATGTATGACTACGTCTAGAATTCTAGATATTGAAGATCTGGATATAACATGGGTTGTAGGAATTTCGAAATTACGTCCGGGTCACGAACCACCGTCCACAGAAAAAAGCCATTAAGTTTAATTGCGTTTCGTGTATCAACATGCCTATATTTGTAATTTTGTAAGTAGAACCATACAATTTAGAAAGAAATTTATTGACTACTAAGGCACACAAAAACATATGTTACACTTATTACTAAAACATAAAAAAAACAAAACATCATTTTATTTTAACAGTTATAAGTCTTAATATTAACAGGATGAGATAATGTTGTGTGCTGCTAGTAAAATAGGATCTCACTCTGTTTATATCAGGTCATTTGTTAATCTGAGACTGTTTTTCAGTAAGTCTTTACAGTGTGAACAGCGGTGCCACACTGAAGTTATGATAAATATAAAGTCGCTGTTCCACAAATAAAAATACAGTAAAAAAACTTGCAATCAAAAACTATTTTTACGCGTATTTTTAATCTGAGTGACGACGTAATACTGTTGTAATGTTGTTAATTTAAAGAATAGATAGAACAAATAAATTTTCTAGAACGAATAATATTTGGTGATTTGAGGCTTGGTTTGATCTTGCGGAAATATACTATTATTACACATTTAATAGAAAAATTCTGCGCGTACCACGCTCATATCTATGAAGCAAAGCTCAGAATCGAATACTGATTCCGATGCAAATGGAGCGAAAACTTTCGCATACGAATGTGCGGGTAATTTCGAAAAATGGGGAGAAGAGGAATTTCTGCAGAATTAACAGGATTCCCATCCGAGTCCTACCTCCCTCTAATACCGTCTTTACGACATTACACTTTTTCGTACAAAATCTATTAGATATCCGTTTTAATTCAATAAAATTGATCGCGTTTCGAAATTGCAGACTTTGTTTCTCACTGGAAAAAGTAAGTTAGATTTGGCTTGCTTAGCTATTCATATATCAGAGTTTAATAACTTTATAAAATAACTGATTTAATTAAACCTTGCAAAGTCAAATGTAACTTATATACGTCAAACTGTCACATTTTTCAATAACAGAAATTATTGTAGATATTCAAAAGAAATAGAGTTTATTACTTGTTCATAATATTATATTGTTCCTATAAGTACATACTTAGACTTGACATACAATTTGGCACAATTTAGATCTCGTTTTTACGGCGAAGCAAAGCACATTTTTCGTTTTGAACTCGGCTTCCCTTTTTTACATTTGTTTTTGATGGGATTCAAGTTTTTAGACGCGTTTCCTAAAACTGTTGACAGGGCGCACCGTGCGAAAGTCGGAACTACATACCTGTAAACAAAATCGAGTGATTAAACAGGTACATATATGTGTCTGTCTCTAATACACGACATTCGAGACTAATGCACTGGGGGCAATTGAATGATGATTGAAGTTCATTCGAGAAAAGCCTTTCACAAACCCTTAATTAATATAATCAGACATTGAGTAATGTGGAGTATGCAATGCAGCGGTGGGGGAACGGTATGCCAGGTATGTCACTCCTCCCCTCCTATGGTAGGGGTGCAATCACACTGTGGTCAGTGTGCACTTCGCCTAATCGACTACAAGCATGCTTTTAGTAAGATCTCGTTCAGCTCTTATTAGAGATCGAAGTTTATAATTGATTTAGTTATTTTATTACTATTGTCTGTATTGTTTAACACGAATGGTACAATAATTTCAAATAAACTTTCAATGGTTAAAAACATTACTAACTTATTTTTCATTTAAATAAAACACTTTTACGGTTCAAGAAGCGATAAATATTAGTTAAACTTATTCAAAGCATCCGAAACATCGGGGCCTAGTATTATTTTAATAATTTTCAAATAAGTTTAACTAATGTATATCGCGTTTTTAACCGTTAAAGTGTTTTATTTAAATATGTACTACTGGCGTAAACTACAGACAGTATTTAACTTATTTTTCGTTCAATTAAAAAATAATTTTAGTATACGTTTATTATTTTTCCTGTATTGTAGTTAAAAGCAAGTTAACCAATATATTTCGCGTAAACGTTTTATTTAAATGAATTGTGTATTCATTAATTCGGGGATACGTGTATACTATATTAACATATAAAGATATTCAAAAGATAACCGATAATAAGTATAGAAGCAATTCTATATATAGTAGCAATATTTTAATGACTATTTTAGAGTTTAAGACTATATTTATTTGTTATTTTAATGTTTTTTGAGTTTTTTTTGGAATCGTCGGTAACATTGTCGAATACACTAGAAATTTTTTCATTCAGAAGACGGTATACATAGAATGAATATTAAATAATATATTGGTATCTCGTAGCGAGGTGATGTTTGCGGTATCAACGCGCGGTGTAATCAGTCGCGTCTGTTTGTCTGTTTGCCTGTTTGCTCGGCTCAGCGCGTAATCAACCCCGCAGCCACTGTCGCTTTCTGTCGAGCTACCTTCGTTAGAGATTATCTATTCTGTTTCAGTTGGTTTAAATGTGGAATTGTTTCCAAAGAATAAAATAAAAGTTGAAATATGTTTAAATTTAGAACACATGTTCCTTTATATCGTTCAAATTAAAATTAAGAATAGGCCACATTTTATTTTTAATTACTTAAAAAATATATATGGAACATACTTAGTTCATATATAGTTGTAGTATATTTTGAATTTGCTTATATGAGCTACTAACAAGAGAAAAGTTTAACTAATACATTCTGCAACATGGTGTCTGTAGTTTACGCGAGTAGTACACATTTAAATAAAACACTTTGACGGTTCAAAACGCGATACATATTAGTATATTATTTTTTAATTGTTTTAACTACGGCCCGACGTTTCGGATGTTTTGCAGCAGCCGTGGTCACGGGGAGACTAAAGTTGGGTGGGTGGGTGTCTCTGACGTCAAAATAAAAAACTGCTACGCTAGCGCCATCTGTTCCGTCAAAGTTCGTATTTGGCGAAACTGGCCGGATCCATGGAGAGACCCGAAACGACAGGCCATAGTTTAAAAAAAATTTTAAAGAAGGTTAATTAATGTATACATGGTTTTATATCTACATTATACTTAACTGATATAGAAAGCACGATACGAAAATGCATTAACAAATTTAATTACGAGACGGATTTAATATTATTACAGCGCTCGTAACAAGTAACAGTAAATATTTACTTAACATTTGATTTCAATTTGAAGCCGGAGGATTGAGTTCGCAAATGCACCGCGTACATCAAATCTGATTACCGACTCCCACCTGAGTACGGGCACACTACATTAATTACTTAATACTAGCTACCCTATACGAGTACGTATAACGCGATGTGAAAAAATAAAACTAAGTTAAACGAGGTTAAACCCGAATTATATTTGAGTTGCTGAATTTAAACCAGAATTCGACGATGCGGACACTTAATGCGTTCTACTAGCGATACTAAAGAATCATCCTAGAAATAATACTTCCATGTTCTTTATTTAAAATATTATGACGTGTTTCTTTCAAAAAAAATTGTCACTCAAATAAAAAGTGTGATTCTAGTTTTTACAATAAACTTTAATACATTTTTTTTAATTTCGTTAAGTTACAACAGGCTGTCAGAATAGGATTCTGCGAACTTATATAGGATCCTACATAAAGAGCCAGTATCTAGACTTAAAAAATTAGTAAGCACTTAAAATATTTTAGTGAGTCCACTGCTATTAAAAAGTTATGTTAAGTTCTTATTTAGCCTATGACCATATGTTATGGGTATTATTTATCTATCATTATATTTTATATTAGCTGACTTAGCGACTTCGTCCACGTAGAATAGTTATTTTGAGCGTCCAAATTAGTTTTTGCAAACTTCATCTTTATAAATTTTAACAGCTATCCGTCGCCGACATCGGACGCGTCCCGTCGCTCGCGACCCGTCGTTCTTGCAAGTTAATCTTCAAAGATAGACATTTCTTCATCATCAAATGTTCTAACTAACACAAAAAATATAATAAATAAATTTTTCAATCCGAACCAGTAGTTCCTGAGATTAGTATATATTGACGTTGATTGACGTATATTCCATGTTAGATTTCAGATATATGTAGGTACCGCCTAAAGTACACATTTCGCGTTTTAAACTGTCAAAACTTCTGGATTTTCTAAGCTCCATAAATCTGACATCAGAGCGTTACTACAGATATCCGCAACTAAATCTTGGGGTAATCAATAATGATTACATTAATTTCGTGCACGAGGAGGTAATAAAGTTAGCGATGTTTAGTTTCGCGAGTTACAAACTAGATGATAAGTCGCAAAGTGGTTTATTAGTTATTAGCTGTGTGCCGTTCTCTGTTAATTTTCCTTAATTATTTGACGTGGAACGTTGTATCGAGTTATCCTAATGCCACCTACTCTGGAAACGTGGATACAGTAATTGCATAGTGGAGGGATAAAGCTGTTTTAAGTTAGTCTTCTAGGAGAGAAATAAAATATTGTTCTATAATTTAGCAAACCAAACCAAATATATACTAAATATATACAATTTACTATATAATGTTGAGTATTTTAGTACTATGTGCTGGGTGCCGTCTCCGCCGTAGCACAATTGTGAAACTCTTAAGTGGGTTTAAGCACGTAAGGATGTAAGTGTTTAAGGTTCGAATCTCGGGAGAGCGGTAATAGCCATAGAAATAGAACTACGTGCTTCTAAACAGAATCGATCAGTAACACGGAGACGGAAATGTGTTCGTCATATAGCCCACATTGGGACGGAATTCCATACCACAAAAAGACAATAGATATAAAATAAGACGATAAAATTTCCTAAGGAAGATATCAACAATCTATCTCGTTTGATACGACTTTCTCAAGCGGATTAAATGCCCGCTTATGAAATTCGTTCACGTCAAATCATATGACTATTATACTTATCTAGTTTCAATGATATTTCATTTCAAATGTGGTTTGGTGTTACGTTACATGAATTGAAACCTAATTTATATCAGTATCGTTCGGGAAGCAAACATAAAAGGTAATCACAAATTGTACTTATAAAATTTGCGAAAACTTAACAAACGAAAATAAATTGAAAAAATTTACTCGGGCAGACTCGGAACCGGCATCGTCAGAGTTTCGTGCTCTTGCTCTAACTAATGAGTGACTCGGTAGCTCATTTTTTATTTTCGGTTTTAAAATTATATTATGCCTTCATGTGCAATAACATGTGAAAAAAAATAAGTTTTCAATTGCGAAAATTGTTAACAATTTTTTTTTTTCAAGAAACTGCTAACGTTGATCATGTAATATTTATTTAGTACTAGCTGTGCCCGCGACTTCGTTCGCGTGAAATAGTGACTTGGGGTTATGCTGTTTTTTAATTTATGTAATTACGCATTTATTGCAACCAATCTATGTTGTAAGTGCTACTTTGCCGCAATACTCTCACATCACATCATTCCTACTCTAACTCCCACGCCCACGCCTATTTCAAAAAAATCCAAGAAGAAAGTTTCATTGCTCGAGCTTCAAAAACTACGAATTTCCATACAAACTTTCACCCCCCCTCTTTAACCCCTTACAACCCCCTATTCGCAATAAAAAGTAAGCCTATGTTCTTTCTCAGGGTCTAAACCATCTGTGTACCAAATTTCATTCAAATCCGTTCGTAGTTTTGGCGTGAAAGAGTAACAGACAGACAGACAGACAGAGTTACTTTCGCATTTATAATATTAGTAAGGATAACATAGTAAAACTTAGTTCTCGGATTCTAACCTTTACGCAACTGTATTTTGACCTCCTAATCACGAATTTAATGAAAATCGGATTCTGTAATTATCACTTTGCATATGAAAATCAGGTCAGGCATTGCAGCATAAATTTCAGTAAGTAGCAGATTAGTATGATTGTAATTATCACGTGCTGAAAATAGCACAGCAAATTGAATTTGAAACAGGAATTTGGCACCATCGTGGCACGTAGTTTATAATGATGTAGAGGAAGGTTGCAAAAACATTGATGCCCAAAATAATTATTCTACAAGGACGAAATCGCTGGCACAGCTAGTATACTCATACTATAAACAATCATATTTCGAAAACAATGGTAGTACTAACCGGTCAATGGGTATTATAAAAAGTGATGTGCCAGCAAAATTGGCAATGCTTTGGTCTATAATGAGAGGTGTACATAAATTGTCTAAGCTCGTGTTGTGTGGTCCTGCGCATCGTTGCTCGTTGCGAACCGTTGGCATCACTCCAGATAGCATTAACTTTTTGATATTCGACGTGCACTGCAGTCCAGACAATATCGTTGAACGCTCCTAACAGGTCTGCAATACACAAATTGTCATTTGTGTCCTGTACATAAAACAGATTCTCTTCGCCGAAACTTTATTTACTTTTAGTTTTGACTCTTGTCCTTAAATTATTAAATATTGTTGTATTGTTCGAATCTCCACATATATAAACTCTCGTCTTATAGTGAACAGACATCCACAGACAAGCTTGACATTCACTTATATGGTAGGTGAAATATACCAAGCTATATATCATGTGTTGTCGACTTATTTTGGCTTTGGATAATCAGAATCCACCGAAACGCGACTTAACTTCACGACTTTTTCATCTATGGATTCATTCATTGCTACTACTAATTTAGTATCTAGATTTCTAGACGAAGTCCATTATGTTTCAGAAATATTATAAAACTCGGTGGGGATCGATCCCGCGGCCGTTGATTATTAGCCGTACATTGCCAACGACCCCACAAAATACAAATTCCATTAGAAACCTTCTAAAAATCAATTAGCACCAAGTTCAAATTTGATATTCGAAATGCGTTAGAAGTCACGTGTTGTTTAGTCTAGGCACAGTGTTTAGGCTTTACGACTGAAATAAACCAGTTCTTGTTAGATGGCAAAAGGTCAATGCCCCTCATGATTAATGGAGATAAATGGAGTACTTTTTGTACTTTTTACTTGGAGCACAATACTTAATAGCTTGAACCATATGAGACGATAAACATATTAAAAATATAAAGTATTTGAATAATCACAGGTTGATTCGAATTTACACGTTCTAATAAATTAAAGTTTGATAATTTAATAAAATTAAAATATAATAAGAAATTAAAAAATATATAATAAAAATTTGATCGTCATCACCAGTAGAACACGGTACGCTGTGGCCGTGGTCGAGTGGCCCTTATCGTAATTTTAATCTACAGTTTAAATAAAACGCTTCTAACGGTTCAAACGCAAACTATACTACTTATTACATAACTTACATAGGCAAAAATAAGTTATTTTATCTGTGATCCGACGTTTCCAATACTTTTTAGCTGCTGTGACATCGGGGGCGTGTTACAAATATATTTCTAAAACCGTTAATAGTGTTTCATTGAAATGTACCTTTCGTTTAAAGTAGAGACAATATCTACAAAAGATTATATCCACTTTATCAGAGTCTTTACGCTTGGCCCAATTTTAATTTTTAAAAGCTCTTGCAACTTATGTGGCTGCGTAAATTGCCAATATTGCTTGTTAAAACAAAAAATATTGTCTACAGTTTACGTGAGTAGTACATATTTAAATAAAACACTGTATCGGTTTAAAACGCGATGTACCCGTGTTCCCTCTCTCTATATTACAACGCAAAAAAAAAACAAAACCACCCAACCCAAAAAGAAAACCAATCTACATTTGATTGATGTTTGAATCGGTTCTATTGAATTACGTACACCGCTCTTTACTATAGTTTTAGGAAAATTAAGCTTTGCACGCGTATGTTAAACATACTAGTCGTGCTTCCACCTATATTAGATTGATTTCATAAAATTACTAGTTCCATATGAATGTCGCTTCTGGGCATTGCAGTAACTGCCGTTTACATTTAATAAGAGTATAAATGTAAACGTCGGGTCGAAGTTAAAAATAATTTTCAAATAAGTTTAGCTGATATATCGCGTTTTAAACCGTTAAAGTGTTTTATTTAAATGTGTACTACTCGCGTAAACTATAGACAGTATTTCATCTTAAATTCGATCAATCATTCGCTACTTAGTAGGTAGATAAAATCCATTAGTGACATAGACGTAGAAATGTATTTGCCTCATGCCCCATGTAGGAGACAAATTGACACACTGCTAATCAATTGATATTCTTTACCAATATCATTATTTCTCGGAGACACCAACACGCAGCAGATTCGATTTGAAAAACTTGCATTAAGCAAAATTACAATACTACGACTGATTCGTATGATATTAGTATTAATATATTTCATACTTGACGAATTATTAGGAAAAATTAATTAAATTTAAACATAATAATAAGTAAACAAAATATTGACTGTAATAGGGTAATCATTATATTTCTAAATCTCGCGTAAATGGCAAAATCCCTAACCGTGGCTAGCCGGGTGGTGCGACCACACTTGACGAATTAATGCGAACCGGTAATGCGAGTGTTATTACGCGCGATGAGTTATAGTCGCGGGGGCGGGGGTCGGGCGGAGTAATAGTGCCTTTCCTACGTTTCACTTTCCGATCTTTTGATTGAATGTTCCGTTTTGATTACACGCTTGTATGCAGCATGTAAAATGCCGGTACACATTTCAAAAGAGATCTACATTCAATAGTTCGTTTCCAGATGTTATTGGACATAAATTCTTCTCCTATAGAGGGGGGGGGGTCAAGACATACGCTTCTACCACTGCTAACATAGTGAAGAACAAACTACCCTCGAACTCCGGACTGGAACTATACAAAATCAAAAATCATAAATTCATGTAGGTAGCAGGATTCTTATGAAACTAAATCCATTTAAATTACATCTAGAGTGCTTATTTTCTTTTATTAGATCTAGTAAATAGAACATATCGTCCATCTTTAAAAAATTTGAGTACCGAGTTTTGAACCATGTCCGTGATCTTAAGTTGAGTATCCTAACTAGATACTAGATTAATTTTCCGAAAGTATTTTATTAAGTGAACGAGTAATACACATTTATCTAAGTAATATTCATTTTAATAATTGTATAAGGCAAGGGTGAAATGCTAGTTGTTCTCTTCATTGGATGCCAACCGAGTGTGTAGGCACCTTTATCTTTAAGCGGCGATCACACACGCATATAAATTGACGCATTACATACACGCACCCGTGATTAAGATCTTAATAGCTTTCTTAAATTAAGTTATATTGAAAACGTATCTTTTAGAGAATAATTTGGTTATCGTTGCTTATTATGGAACGCTATTAGATAGGACTATCTTCGTGAGCTTTTATCTTACTTTATAATTTAATTTAATCATAGATTAATAAATCTCGCGGTTAAGTATAAAAGAATCTTTACTACATAGACAATTTAATAGAGTTTAAGATGCTGATACAGTATTCGTTTAATTTCAGAAATACTTTAAGTGACAATTTAAAAATCCCATTTTAAACTGTTTAATTTAGACCTTAAATTTAAGAAAAAAGAAGTACCTATTATATTATTTACAAACAAGTCCATGATAAACCATAGTATCTCAAAATAATATGATTTATATTACCCGATATTGATTAGACATTCTCTGAATGTCGTACGCCAAAATAGTTCTATAAATAGTCTAATTTAGATATTTGAAGGCTGTGGTATGTCACCTTCCAACCAGAGAACCTTGTCTGTCCTCCTCCGTAGAGATACTAATAAAAGCATAAATATACAGCAAAGAAGATAAACAGATTAAGTATAAACGGGATATGGAAACTAATTCAATTTAATAATTCAATCGGACGTATCCGCCGATTTCACATAACGCCGGGTTCGATCAACTAATTGAAAAAGTTTCTGTTGTGACACGCGGTTCTCGGCCGAGCGGGCTGCGCAGACGTAGACGCAGTGTGGACATACCTTTATTAAAAGCCCCTGTCACATCGTATTAGTAATACATCGGGCTTAGTGCTCTTTCGGGACGCTTAATTGAATTTGTTTTCGTTTAAAGCGTTTCATTTAATAATGGTCCGTGTTTATTTTACTGTTCTGTTGTAAATGTATTGAGTTTTATAATACTTCTATTTATTGTATGAGTCTTTTTATTTTTTACAATTTATATAATATGCATGGCCACCATCGCGACTCAATGCTTAAGCGTGAATCTAGGTTTTAATTTAGGCGAAACTTTATTTTCATAACATATTTGAAACTTGACCCTTCATTGACGCTTCCAAATCGTAAATATTGTTACGGGTAAAGCTTAAAAAATATCTAAAGTTAAAAAAACTACTCCAACAAATTCATTTTTAGCTTTGATTTTATATCTCTTAAGCGAGACGCGACATTGATCAGTCCCCAGGCGAAGTTCGTCTAAAAATGTGTAAGTTGCCATGCTGAGCTCACTCTAAGATTAAGTTGATAAAACTTGTTTCTTTTGGTCCACGACAAAATATCTTAGCTCCCTCCGACTACAGTCCCCCTTGCGACCCGACTCCTTTAATGAGTAAATTGTTGTCCACCAGGAATTTAATATAGCCGGCCTCTAAGAAAACGATGTTTTGTTTACTTTCCTACTTACTGTCGCCTTAGTTTCGTTTATTGCATGCTGAAATGTTAAAATGAAAAATAAAAGAAAATTTGATAACTTGAGCGGGATTCGAACCCTCAACTGCAGCGTTCCGTGCTGGTCATGTGTGGTCAGTGTGTGAAAGCATTTTCCATTTTACAACAAAAAGGTAATAGGTACCAAAATAGGTTCAATAGGCTGAAAAAAATCGACAAGGACGTTTAGAACATGATAGCTTAATTGTTTAAAGCTGTTGCTCGTAACGCTTTAGATGCCGGTTCATGTCTTGCATAAGTCGTATTTTTTTTTTCAATCTAAACTATTGTCTCTCAGTCTCGCCGAGACCACGTCTGCTGCAAAGCATCCGAAACGTCACGCTGAAGTTAAAAATAATTATCAAATAAGTTTAAGTAATATATATCAAGTTTTAAACCGTTAAAGTGTTTTGTTTAAATGTGTACTCGCGTAAACTACAGACAGTATTTAAACTACATTCATGTAAATAACAATGAGTGGTTAACCGTTTTTATGGCTACTATGTTGGAATAATACCCAATCTTAGATCTAAGGTTATTTATAAAATAACAAATTATGAATGGGATTTTATTTACTTAATATCGAAGTACATACTGAAGTAAGGTGTTCGTGAAGACAAGTGACAAGTTATACAGATTTCGCTACAAGAAAATTGTGATTTTCAAGGAAATGTCAAACAAGCAACACTAACAGCTGCCATAAATAAACGTGACAGCATCAGGCGACATGCTTCATTTATATCAGAAATAGAAGTATACATCATAGTAAAAGGTCGACAGTGTTTAGTTTAAGCTCTATAGCTTGATTTAAAGATTTTATCTTCTTGCCTCTATAGGCAATCTATAAAATCTTTAAATAAATGAGCGCAAATAGTATACTTAAATGCATTTATCAATTAAAATTAAAATATTATATATTCATCCATTTGTTACCGGCTTTTTCAAAAAATCAAAATCGGTTCATGAACGACAAATAAATATAATATAATACCATATATGAATGGAATTAAGTACCTTTTTTGAAGTAGCGTAATAATAGAACGTTTGTTATAACCTAAGCCTATGTAGTCTCTGTAGCAATAGGTTAAACGCATTGCGTTAAAAGTCCTGGGTTCGAAGCCCGGGGCAACAATAAATCGTTTCGGTCGGGCAAAGCAGAAGCCTGATTAACTACTTGCCAATACATAAAACCGATCAGTGAAGGCGACACGGAAATGTGTTCGCGCTTTGATCCATCTGTTTACATTTTATATGCCTAAATTGCTTAAATAAAACTTTTATCGACGACAGTACACAGCAGCTTCGTTTTACTTGTTACTAGGTGAACTTCAACAGTCCTATATATTATGTTGATCTATTTTGTCTTTGGGTGATCTATAACTATTATCAACTAACACTAGTTTTTTTACTACAGAAACTAGAAACTATTTTTCATATTTACCAACCATTACGCGCGAATCATGTCAGCGTAAATCACGTTATGTCACGGAGTTCAGAATTGTCCCCTGAGAGAGCGGACTTCAAGAATCAGCTAGTTAATAGAACTGCTGGCTATCCTCCAACAGATCAACGGATCGAATCCTAGTCTAATAACTTACGAACATTTGTTGCATAACAATAAGATGACGTAATCTGCGTACCTTCTACTTGTATATTGTATCCTTTGATTTTCTCGTGTTAAGCGAATGGTTAGAATCGATTAGGTTTATTTTTTTTATAAATATTGGCCTATTTGTGTGGGATAAAGTATAGTTGTAGGTCGGGAGTACGGTTTCTTCAGGCGTGCTCAAATATATTTTATAGCTAAAGAAAAAAAAAATATGTAGCTGTTTTAATAAAATGCTTTAACGGGTTAAAACGCGATATACTAGTTAACACAAACAAACAACACAGCTTTTCTGTACCTTGACCACTTGTCTTTTTAGCATTAGTAAACTTTATTCTGCAGATAATCTAGTTGTCGAAGACAACAGAATAAGCCCGTTTCAAGGTCTGTAGTATTTATAACTGTAACAGATGAAGAGGAAATCATTTATAGTCTGTGTTTTAATAGACTGAGCTATGCATCTCGTCGTGTGGCCCACTTGCGAGTAAGGGAATGTGTCTCCTACATTTGCTTTTGTTGTCCTGCTCGTAACCCAGTCTATTGAAGCCGAGCGCTTCCGACAATCTGCTATTGCACTTCTTACATTGCTATGCAATTATGAGTTAAGCGCGCGAGATATCCAGGCCACGGAGCCATGTATATAGTGCTTATTAGAACTTCTTTCACTTCTAGGATTAAATTAAACACTTTAACGGTTTAAAACGAGATATATATGTTAAAATAATTTGAAAATTATTTTGACTACTGCCAGATGTGTCTCTCCGTGACCAAGACTGCTGCAAAGCATCCGAAACGTCGGGCCGTAGTTAATATATTTTAAAAATAAGTTTAACTTATATATATCGCTTGGTTTTAAACCGTTAAAGTGTTTTTTTTTAATGTGTCCTACTTGCGTAAACTACAGACAGTTCAAATTATTTCTCAAACATACTTGTAAATGTTACCATTTAACTGACAAACTTCTTTGAGATAACTTGAACTTACTGTACCTGTCGAGCAGTGGCCGGCAATAGCTGTATAATAATACATATCTGTCGTGTTTAGCGGCTAATTAATATCTACAATCATATTTGTCGTATAATTTAAAAATGGAACAATCATCTACTCCGCAACATGAAGACCAAAGAAGTTTACTTTAAAATTATAAAAGGTTAAATTTAAAATTCGAACTGGCATGCACATAAAAAGCTTTTAAGTGAAAAATAAATACCTGGGCGCGTAAAAAACGATCGTTATTAGTTGTTCGTCAACTTTGTCATTGGTTTTCAAGTTTCGAATTGTACTACTTAGTTTTAATTTCGGCGAATGATTAGAGAAAAGTGTTATATTCGCCTTCGTATAAAAATATATCATTGATCATAATAAAAGGCGCCAATGCGCCTATATATATTGATATATTTTTAAGCTAGCTATCTAGTGTAATTAATTAAAAAAATAAAGTAAAGAACTTGAAAACTGAATTTTATTATTCTTCGCAGAGGAAATTACGTAGAAAAAGCACGTAACTATGCAAGAAATAAACGTGGTAATGAAAATATCATATGAAGTTCATATAAAATTTAATTGCAGACTTTAACTGTTAAAAGTTTTCCCTTTTATATTCACTCATAAAGCAAAATCGTAAATGAAATGGCTTTCAAACTATGCACTTTCCGGTACAATAAAACGCTTCCAGTATTAAACTGTATAACAAAACAAAACTTAAAAAACATTTTGAGACAAATCAGAAGACGCCACTTAATATTCCGAAAGGTTGCGGTGTAATTTCGAAGAGTCGGGAAAAATAAAGGTCGGCGTTCACTAAGCGGCGTGATACAGATACCGCCTTATCTTTCCCAGAGAAATAGTTAAAATTTTATTATACTGGAGAAATAATACTTAGTACGATTAAATTATCTTGACATTTATATTTACGGTTTCTCAAAAGACTGGTAAGACTGGTATGGATTAATTCATAATCATCGGAATAAATCATTACAAAATGTTTTATATAAACTTAACTGAACTTAAGTGTTCAGAATTGTCAGATTACGCGAATACACTTTTAAATCAAACACTTTAAGCGCGATACTTATTAGTTAACTTATTATTATTATAAGAGTCAGAGTAGAAGTCATATGTAGTCAAACTTATGACACACAGTTTGATTAAAAAAAAATGTTAAATTTTAAAAGCAGACGAAAGATTAATAAACCCGTGTTTTCTTTATATTTTTACCTTTACTCGTTGAGAATTCAAGCGTAAAATAACTTTCATATTTTTTATCTTGGCTTTCATAAAATACCATAGAAGAGAAATTACATTATATATGAGCAATATTCTCGGAGCACCGGATGCACTTTAAAATCCCAGCAGAAAATGCTAAGACGAAGCCGTTTTCGGGGAATAACCGCGCGGAGGGGAGACTGTGATAATAAGGAGCCGGGCGGAACGCAATTTTTGCGAGTGCTATGCAAATATTTACTATTGTGAGCCCTTTTCATTAACTGCGCTCAGATAAATTTCAATTGAATTTCCACGAAAACAATCTGTTTGGACAAATTGAGAAGTTCGAGGGCGCGTGATTTGCATAAAATAATACCGTTGGCATACCCACCCGACCCTTACCTCCCCTCGCCTGGGCCGGCCATGGGCCAGTGTGTACACAGAATTAGCACATGACCCGTCAGGCCCGGGAACAATAGCATATGTGCTTTATTAATCATAATATTATCATTTACAGCAAAGCTCACATTTTACTATATTTTGGGTGAGATTTACGTCAACTTTCGGCAAGCTGACCCGGTAGACGTTCTGGTTGCCATATGTAGTATTTTGAGCAAATATGATTGCCACAGAAACGGTTCTAGTTAATCTTAAAAGATACATATATGGTGTCGAAGACATTTTTTTTTAGATTATTTAACGAATAAACATATTTTTTATACATATTTTTTTAGTTTCTTAAACCGTTTACACGACTCACACAACGGAAGCCTTCAAAGATGAATTTCCACTTCCTGAATAAGTGGTGTTTCACCATAAAAATATTTTTTTCATTTCGATCCAGTAGTTCCTGCTTTTGTGCGTTCAAACAAAGTAACACAAACTCTTCAAGCTTTATAATATTAGTACATATATTATGTCTCTAAAGTCTCATATTTTCGTTGATATTAGGAGGAATCACAGGAAATACTAAGCAGAAGAATAAAGAACAATAAAAATACAATAATATAATAAATTGTCATAACAGCTACATTTATGGCGCAATAAAAGAAATGGACAAAACAAGAATACAATTTAAATAATGGAGTGTGGGGTGTGCGAAATTGATACAGATATAGTAGGACACAGAGAGACAAGAAAATACAATCGAATACAATGACAAACCGATTTATGTAAGTCTCGAGCGATGGGCGGGCGGTACTTTTGATCGGAAAATACGATAACACTTAATAAATAATAATGTTCATAGTATCTTGGTTTGTGTTAAAATTACCCACCAAATATTATTCTCACAAAATAGGGTTCTCTATAACTACAACTAATTCTATATTTTTTATATTCGTGTACATGCGAAATGATATTGATTTGATGCCTTATTTGAAACCACGTAAAATCTATAGTATTAAGAACATTTTTTATGTAAATTAACCTACATTAATATTTTAAAGAGAAAAGGTTTGTATTGTAATGATTAAACTCAAAAACTATTATAATATATTCAGCTCAAAAAAAAATTGTTGGAAAATATTAGCGATCCTATTTTTACTATCGACTATAGTCACTTAGGTTATTCCAAGGTTTAAAAAATGCTATAAAACGTATGCCGTCAATTTACGCCTAATTAAGTATCTTAGTTAAGATAGTAATTAATGACTTTTAGATAAAGCTCATTTTGTATTATTGCTTATTATAAGTTTTAGTAAGTAGGTTAAGTCCTTTTTCTGCTGTCACGCATTCCTTATTACTGAATTTTCATTTCTTTGTATCACTTTTGTAATGTTTATTTAATACCCATGTAAAGACGGGGCCGACTTCTAATATTATATGTATTTATAATATTATATTCCATATAGAGCCGCAACGTTTAGTAAGCAAAGTTATTTTAAATTCATTAATTTTCTTTTAATATTCATTACCGCCCTTTGAGTGTTAATGTATTTGTTTGCAAACTTTGTGTTGAGCTGTCAAACTGTCACTTGTCACCTCGTCGCGTAAAGCGAAAACTTTTTAGTATGAAACCGCGATCGTTTCGAGTGGAACACCTTTTAAGGTCCCGTATCTAAAGTGGAAGATCCTATTTCTTGTTTTTACTAAAACTCGGCTGTCCGTCCTATCAGATAGCCTATGTCGTGTTTTATTAAATGTTGTACTGAATTACACATATATATTTTGTCACATTGCTCAAAAACAACAGCAACAAACAGACAGATTAGCAGTTTAGAACGCGAAAAATATACTCATTTTATTTACTAGAATCCATCTTAACCCTTGTGTAAAAATCAAAACTTTACGATAGCCATTTGTTATCTTGGTGTGATTGAAACTACCTTTAAAGAAAATTTTCTTTACAAATTTGATTCATTCTGATTCATTCATTTTGATTACGCTACTGACTATGATGGCAATAGATATTCAAGTGCTATTTATAATGTATGTACTTATATGTTTCTGAAAAAAAAACTGAGCTGACTTAGAAATATAAAGTAGTTTCACAATGAATATAAGATAATAAGTTAAAAGTTTTTTCATGTAACTTAAAAGAGTAAACAGTTAGTGATGACGAGGAAAGTCGTAGTTATGTCCTAATGTAATTTGGATTTTTTAACGCTTATACACAGAGAGTGGACAGTAAAAAGCAAAAAAAAGGTAAAGAAAAATGCATGTATCCTTCTGATACTGTAGAAGATGGGGTTTTTTTTCTGAAAAAGTAAGAGAATAGGTCTAATGACTCACTGCAAACGACGAGATGGAGATCAAGGAGGCGACGCTATGCGCACCTCCAAGATCATCCATAATTTCACTTTCGACTTCTGAAATGGGTATTCCTGCTGGGATCCTTAGAGTCGTAGCGGGCTGGTGGTGCGTTTAGTGGTTCTGATCTACTATAGCCACCTAGAAGGGTACGTATAAAGCAATTATACATTGAAACTAAAAAAGGTGGAGTGGGGTGTGTATAATAATATTAAGCATAAAATCTAAATCGTGTTGCAGTAATACAAGCGATGCGCGCTTCACGTCAAATCTGACAAATTTAATTGTCTCCCGACCCTTGCCTCAGGGACCCAACCTTTGTTGAACATTTTCCTAACTTACTCAAATTTCAACATTTTCTTGAATGTTTCTTTGTAAACCGCATAATTTTTCTTTTAGTCTCGCGAGCCCAAGTGTCCTGTAATGTTTTTATTCTCGAGATAAGTATAATGAGGTACGGGAGGTGTTTTTTGTGAATATTAAAATGTACGCAGCTGTTGTTGATTTTTATTGTCACGTCCGTAGCTCAATATAACCGTGTTGCCTAATATAGCTATCACGAGGGGTTCTTGGTTCGAATACCGGGAAAACAAAAAATTGTTTTCGTTAGGCCACGGCCAGTATAGATAGCCAACTACTTGCCTGGAAATAAAACCAATCAATTGATCGACTGTCAATAGTAATATTATAAAACTGAAAAGTTTGTTTGTTTGAACGCGCTTATTCTCAGGAAGTGCTGGTTAGAATAGAAAAATTATTTTTGTGTTGAATAGACCACTTATCAAGGAAGGCTTTAGGCTACGTGAAAGTTTCAAGATGCCAAAATATGTACGAAGGAATGATTCCTCTAAAAATGTTTAGGACAGTAATATATGACTATCTTTTACGAATAACTCTCAGGAATCGTTTTTATGGTAATCTAATTTGCCTGGTCAGCTGGTAGTTGTTCTTATTTCACTAGTGTTGCGAAGATGTTAAAATAATGTAAAAATGCTAATATAACTGTAAATGTGTGGTAGGTATATGGTCCCTCAACACAAAAAAAATCAATTGGAACCAGTCGTTCTTGAGATTAACGCGTTTAAACAAAGTAACATAGTCTTAAGCTTTATAATATTAGTATAGAAAATTATGAAACATATTATTATAGATAGTTGTGTGATACCGAACAACAAGTAGCATTGTTCAAGCGACTAACACACTGTCATGTAGCGTTTTAATATCTCAACTCCTCAGTCGCGTCAAATGTACTTTACGACGCAACTTACTTAAATGAGTTAAGTTTTAACTGTCTGCGCTTCCAGGAACACTCTTAATACTCATCTTTTAATACATGTTCTTTCAAAAGTGTAAGTTACAATCGTCTTTTGTTTTAGACAATTTACACTTCTTGTTGGACTGGGAATCTTAATGTACAGCGGTTGTAGGAATCGAAATTCTCTTCGGGTCACGAACAACAGTCCATAAATGAAGACGCCGTGAATTATAATCGCGTTTCGGTAAGAGTCTATAAAATTTCCGAATATCTTAATCATGCATCTTGTTGAGATGTTATATGGCTTGGGTATTTCACATTATACCAAGTTGTTGTTTGTCCATACTTATCTATCATAAAAAAGTTAGGCTGAAACACATTATTGAAGAAAGAAATAAGTCGGATATGGTAAAGTTATGACGAATAATTCAAAAGCTTGGCGTAGCCTCTGCCGGGGTTAATGAAGAAGTTAAAGAGCTCCAACGAGTCCGTGACGACCACGACGAGAATATTAACGAGAGCTAATTGTTATCGTCTGCTGTAAATGCATTACGGGGCGCGTTTAGCGCGTCCGGCCTTTGGTATGCACGGCGTGTACTGTGATTTATTCAATTTTGCGGTTTCAGGGGCCAGTTTTGGTCAGTTGGGGAATTTTTTGATGTAGCTGTTAACATTGCATTGTGTAGCTGTTCGTGATTATTTTAAAATACTGGCTTCGCTTAAAAATATACCGTTTGAAAAAAAAAAAGTATGTACTTATGTTTTTTTTAAGTTAATATTTTTGAAACCAATTAGATACTAGGCTTAGTTCAAGTAGGTCGCCAACAGTGTGGAGTTCTGGGCCCTACTCAAACTAAAACGGGATGTTAAACGTTTAAGTAAAACAGTTTACATGGGAGAGTGGGCGTTGTTTTTACTACCTTAGAATATTCCCATGTTTTCTTACCATTCATACCTTTGTCTGTTGTCAGATTACGACTGATATTTAAAAAGCAAAAGCAGCCCAGAGACAGACAGAGAACAATCGATATTTTAATGTTTAGAAAGAAGGAAAACGGTATTCAATACAATATTTTTATTAAAATATATTAGAATATGCAAAACAGTATTTAATATTCTTAATTACTCCTATACAAACATCGCATAGTGAAGGATTTAAAACTTAAACAATCCAGGTAGGATAGCTAGTGCAGGAAAATAGTTTTGGCTAACGACACTTTAATATTACAGTCTGTGTTAGTACTTAAATAGGAGCACAAGTTAAGATTAAGTCTTAGGTGTACTTCGACAACGTTATGTTAAAAAATATATTCTAGGTGTAAAAAAAACTTATGAATTTCGAGTTGTACTTTTTTTTTATTGTAACTGGTAGCATAGACTACGCAATATATTCAGAAAAATAAATGTATATCAATTGGTTTAATAATATTTAAAAAAGGAACACAAACAAAAGGCGCGCGTGGGTGTCTGTAATAATAATATAAGCCTTTATTTCCGATAAGTATTACAAATAAAATAGTTATGTTATAAGTGAGTGTCTATTCAATATTAAATCGTTTCCGATACAGCCTATCTGAAGGAAATGGCGCACATTCGTAATTTAGCACATACTTCCCGCTGCGGGGCGCGCGCGCCCTTATTACTTGTCATATATAAAATCGTGAAACGCAGTTAGCCCCCCACGAGTACCCTGTATTCTACAACTTGTATAACTTATATAATGGTACTGAGTTTCCTTGAAAACGTTCATTTCTCTCCTATATTATTATTTTAATTTTTAGAATTACGATGTATTTTTGAGCGTCTCTACATTGTTTGGATAAACATAAATGGAAAGATGGTTCTTTAATCACTTCAACAGTACATTTTATTCCATATTTGCAAAACTTATTATGAGTTATATATTTTTTAATTATAAACATGTGTTTGTGTTTACTAGGAGATTCATTTTTTAATTCAATTCGAATTTTGTTTCTTTATAACAATTTTGCGATATTTGCTTCATGACCAATGAAAGTTTATCGACACGACGATATTCTGTGAAATACACTCTCTGAGTTTTTATTGGAATAATTTAATTAATTGATTACTACAAATTTTTAATAAACTGTCAATAGCTAGAATGTATTTATAAAAAATATTTTATTGTCTGTTTCCTAATTTGAAAAATAAAGCATAGTTTTTTAATCTATGTAGAAAGATAAAACTACGACTGTGTTCCTTGCAGAGACGATCATTAGCGTTATTTTTGAGATACCCTATCATCTGTAGTCTAAAAACTTTTGAGTCACAGCTCCTTGCAGCATCACGACGATAATTGAATTTGAGAATTTTTCCGGGTGGAAGCTTCCCTTGAGATGAGGGTTTCCATCGCACTGCTCACGACAAAGAGTAACCTTTAAAGTGTAAACTCAACACATTTGAGACGTTTTACAATTTAATCATAAATGGCGGTCGTAAAGATCAAAGAGATCGCTCCGAGGCGCGAGATCTCTCCTTTAATCATTTTATAATCTTATGTACATACTTGTTTATAATAACAATATTTGTGCATAATGATTTAGAAATGAGCTTCAATTTTCGCGTAGTATTCTGTTATTTATATAATATAAATTAAATTATTAGTAAAACTATTTTCTTAAAAATAAAACATTTTAACGGTTAAAAACGCAGAATATATTAGTTAAACTTTTTTGACAATTATTTTAACTATGGCTCGACGCCCGTGATCATGGGGGGGAATAATATTCAAATAGGATTAACTAATAGGTACATTTTGCGTTTTAAACCGTTAAAGTGTTTTATTTATAAGAAAATAGTTTTACTAATAATTTATGTAATGTTTTATATTTTTACATGACATCTCCTAACTCTGCTTAATATTAAGTTAGATGGTATATTTTATACTTATTCCTAAACAATGAAAAGAAACTATATATTGAAGTAAATAATACATTCCATTTTCAAAAGTCTTTGTAGAGATTCTACAAGTTATTTAAGTATGTCCTATCGTTAGGAGACTAGCGAGATATGGTTATAGTAGTAATTTTAAGTTTTTATGACGTCACATTCTGTTTAAGTTCTTTATGAAGTCATTCTGCTAGAAGAAAATTCAATTCCTAGAATCTCGCCTTCTCCATAATGAACAGCAGTTATGCATTTCAGGAGAAATTTGTGCATAGTGTTTTTACGCGTCCCCGATGGCGCGTTCAACACAACTCATAAAACAAAGCGCTTCGAGGATTACGCGGCAAATCTCCCAAATTAAGTTGGACTCCCTATCGCTCTCAATGCAAATGTATGCAGACAGCCAGCAAACAATCGTCAAGTGCCTGCTTGCCAAGTGCACAACGCAAAATCAACTTTAACATAAGTCACTAAGATTTAAAATCGCGTAGCAGGAAACCGGGTTTTCGATTCCCCAAGGAGGCGCGTTATATTTGAGATGCGCTAAGTACAGCATTCGGGAAACTTCAGGTGCACGAGTCAGTATTTGCTTTAGGTGTTAATGTTTCGGTTTTCTCGGCACTCGAGAAAATTTATTTCACACTTCGTGCAACCTTTTAGATGCTTGTATAAATTTAACGCATATTTATAAGAGAGCTCCGGTTATTATCGTCGCCTTCTTAATGGCAATAGACGTTAAAACCCACTAACCTATACTGGAGTAGTCAATAGAAAAGAATAAGCCTATTTACAGTGCGAAAATATTTGCCGGCAATACTTTATAACAAACATACATACAATACGGATCGACTGCTTACACTTTTTCATATTACCTCGCGTATCTGTTTAGCGTTACTTCGGATCCGGGGGGTTCGCGGGCTACGTGGGATGTAAACCCCAGGAAGGGCGCTGTAATGAACCACTTGTATTCAGCACGCGGCTCCCAACCAGAACTAACTGCCTCCCGATTCCGGAACTTTGCAGTCTCGACTTTTGTTTTTGATGTTCTGTTGCGTACATCTCAACCTGCGAGTTGTATCGACGATAATTCATTTAATATTCAAAAGAATAGACGGGCACGTTGGGGTAGTGGTAGCAATGTACGGCTAATATCTCAATAATCAACGGGTCTTGGGTTCGACCCCCCACCGGGTCCAACATTTTTACTAATCAATTTATAATTTTTCTGAAACAAGTTGAACTTCGTCTGGAAATATAAATAATAAATGGGTGGTAGGAATATCGAAATTCCGTTTGGGTCACGAAAAATCGGCCACATATGAAAAAGCTATGTTTAATAATTTTTCTAGTTGTATTTGTGGATTTCCGAATATCCGAAGCCGAAATAGGTCGACAGCATCAAACATCGCGATAAAGTAATACTTGGTGGTGTTGCATCTCAGTTATATTATCTTTGGGATAACTGGTGAAAGAAAAAATTTTTAAATCTCCGGCAGATTCTATAACTAGAAAGATTTAATATGCGGGCTGGAGGAACTATAAAGAATCCAAAGAGTTCCTAATGATAATTCTTGGGGTAATAGATAATAGGAAATTAAAAGAAATTTTTTTATAGAAGTAACTTAACGCAAAGGCAAATTAACGTTTTAAGGAAATTTTGTTTTTACATGTAACAAATATAATAAATTAAAATAAAATCAATATAAATAAAACGCTAAAAGTACAAACAGTAGAATGTAAACACGTAGATAAATAAGTAATAATCATTTTCAGTTCTACGCGACATGTAAATGAGTTCTTTTATGTAAGTTGGACGTGATATTTGTAATGTGAACACGCAAGAACGCGATTCTCAAAATAGATTGATATGCAATTTAAATAAAAAAAAATAATAGATATTTTTTGTTACTTAAAATAACTGCGAAGTGTACTTATACTGTGCGTCTCATATATATACATCTTATAATTTATGTTTTTTTTTTATTTTTTAGTTGAAAATAAATCAAATTATCTCCGAACGAGTCAAAATCTTTCTCTTTTTGCAATCTCCTATAATCGTGAAATAGCTCATCGCTAATGTGCCATCGACCTATCGTCCTGTTCGCCTACCTGGCTGGTTTGATAGCTTCTTATCGCCTACCTTTTTTTTTTATAAAACCTTTTTCACGGTTTAAAACGCGACATATATTAGTTACATTTTTACGGGTCTCCCCGTGACCACGGCTGCTGCAAAGCAACCGAAACGTCGGGCCGTAATTAAAAAAAATCAAGTATGTTTAACTAATATTTATCGCATTTTAAACCGTTAAAGTGTTTTATTTAAATGTTTACTACTCACGTAAACTGTAGACATATTTTTTTTTAAAAGCAAATTGAATTTACGAATAGTTGAAGCTTCAATATAAAATGTTTAAAAGAAATTTAATATTGGTGTAGAGAGACTCTGATAAAGTGGAAACTACAGAGAGTTTTTACCTTTTTTTATAAGTCGACAAGATTGATATAATATCACTTTTGTGAGAAGCACGCTCCACGCTTGGAAATCACATCGATTTCACATTATAATAACTCATATATTTGCGATTCGGAATCTTAGTATTGAATGCATCATCAATATCGCAGAGATGATTGCTCACTCGATTGATAGATATAGAAGAGAATGTGAAAAGAGGAAATATCTCATATTCTTTATCCTATTGTTGCGTTTGTAACTGCTTCTTGTAGTAACTTATTATAAAACACACAATATACAAAGACAGGGCAGAACAATAAATTGTTAACCCATTGTAAGTATTAATAACACTTTAGCAGCTCTTTAACGTAAAAGAAATGTATTTTAATAATACATTCAACGGTTTGAAACAGGAAATATATAAGTTAACTTATTTTAAATTTACTTTAACTACCGCGTGACGTTTTCGATGCTTTGCAACAGCCGAAAGCCGAACAAGTGACAGAGAACGTCGGGCCGTAGTTTAAATAAATTATTAAAAAAGGTAAACGAATACATTTCGCGTTTTAAACCGTTAAAAATGTTCCATACAAGTGTATATTACTCACGTAAACTTAAACAGGATTTTATTTCTTTTCATAAAAATTGATAAATGAAAATGTATTTTTATTTGTCATAAATTTTTCTAAAAACATTTTTGTTTTACGTTTACTTTGTAACTAGTCACCAGAGAGTAACTCATTCGACATGTTAATAAAACAAGGCAATAACCTTCTTCTGGTTATTCCAATTATGAGAAAAGTTATAATGGTGTGAAGTTAACGACAGTTCATCATTACTTTTGGTCAGTCTATTAAAAAGCATATTATAGAGTTTTGAAACAACATTAAGTGTATTTGCCTGTTAAACTAAACAAACTTTTCTTGTTTTAAGATCGTGTTAATTTAAGAATATCTATGTGATAAGTCATGCTGTACTTTCAAGTTTACGAGAGGGACAAAAAAAGATTTAATATTATTTAAGATATATCGCGTTTTAAACCGTTAAAGTGTCTTATTTAATGTCCATAAATTTTATAAATCTAACAGAGAAAACTAAATTTTACTATGAGTGGTTCATACAATATTTTAAAAGTGAAAAGAGTTTATCATTATGCAGGTCACAGTGACCTCCAGTGGGCGGCGATGGCCTGTGTCGCATATGTTATCGATGGATCAGAATCTTCATCCCTCGGGATTTTTTAATAGAGAGGATAACTTACAGACCAAAAATACTGTATCGAGTTATAACGAGGATATAAAAAAAAACAAAATTAATAAAATTACCACTATTGGTCAGTGAAACACGTATCTTCTGCCCTAAACCCCACAACTTCAACATTACAATTAACTGCGTTATGCCTGAGAGGCACGAACAAATTCTTATTTTACTTAATATGCAACAAACTAAAACTTATAAATTTTACCCAACCATTAAATTTTGTTTACAAATATATGCAAATATTTTAATAACCTTTTTTATTAAAAAGAAAAAGATATATATTTTCGTAGTTCGTATTTCGTGTCAAAGTTTATCAACTAAACAAATTACAATCATTGAAATAACACCGCCAAAGCAATTCTTAAATTGCTTAATTTCGTCTAGTCACATAATTTTCTGGGATTTTCCACTTATCCAGCAATAAATATACGACAATTTGACGTAATCTGTGTCCAATTACTCGAGTTAAAAATTGTTTTATTAACAAGAAAACCTGGCTATATATCAAGCAACTAATGATTTCATTTGCGTGAAAAGTTACACTTAAGAAACGCTTTTGAAAAGTAGACCGAGTAACAAACTTATAAGTAGCGCCCCGTGGTGTTAACCATACTATAAAGTTAAAATAAAAATGTTCCTATTTTAGAAGGAGACGCAAATAATTTAACGCATTAACTTTTGGCATATGACAAATATAAACCTACCGTCCAAAATAAATACTTATTTAGAATGAAATACACACACAGCGTTCGGTGCTGCTGCTGTAACAAAGTAAATAGTGGTGGAAAAGATTTTCATTTTATATAATGCCATTATGTGCAATAATGTAGTAAAATTTTTTAACTAGCAAGATTAACTTATCTGAGATTCGACTGAGAAATCAAGATGGCAAATGTAATACTAACTCCACCAGATTTAGTGTAGAAAATAAAGAATCCTAACTTCCTGTAGATTTTATTTATATAATCTATTAAACTGATTATACAAACATAATCTCAACTTCTCGTACATAATTTAAGGTGTAAAATTTTCATTATAAGTCTAAAAGAATGTAAATTAAATTTACATATATATTTTTAAAACATTCAATCAAATATTCGAAAAATATTACATGCTTGTTAGACAGCTATTTGATATAAATTTGAATAGCAATGTATGAGGGCCACCCGCGGTGTCCGAATACTTTGATAACGCCCCACGTTATGCGTAGAATCATGATAACAACTGAATGGTGGACTGACAATCCGTAGATGAAATCTATAAAAATAGATAAGAAGTATTTATTTAAATAAAACACTTTAACGGTTTAAAACGCGATATATTAGTTAAACTTATTTGAAAATCATTTTCAGGTCCTACGTAAAATAAGTTTACGAATATACTTTGCGTTTTAAACCGTTAAAACTACGATATTTAAGAACAGTCTATTTTCAGTGTCGTTCTCAAGAGCTCTATTAGTACAGACATTTTATTTGAAAGTCTGTCTGTATTTTCCTACTTAATTTTGTCCTTGTAATTGTAGACTGTATGATTTTACTGTAGTCTTTATTTGTAAGTGGGTTTAAAAAACTCATTCCTAAATAATAATGTCCTGTGATTGATAATATTTTTTTGTTTTCCCGAGATTCGAAGCCAGGTCCTGTGGTCTCTACGTAATAATATGGTTACTATCGATGAAATATATTTTTAGTATTTTTTTCATACGATATCCATAGCGTGTTTAATACTCGTACCTGTTCGTATCTCACACATCTGCGCGTTCGATATCGTTACGATTTCGGTACGATGTCGTCTCGATAACGCTAACTAGAGGTATTTACCGCGCTCACTATTCTTAAGTGGCAAAGGGTTACAGCTTTGTCTCACGCACAGATTTCCTTTTTTGTGTAATTGAAAATGGTTTAGTAACCTAATAAACTTAGAAGTAGCTTAAGGTGGCTCTATGTAGAATAAAACGGATTAAAAAATTGGGTTTAGTTCTGGCTAGTTCTCTATGCCTTATATAGAAAAACCCGAATTGTAATGATACTTTGCAGCCTTCTATTAATTGTATTGACATTCTATTCTAATTCAATATTTTCAGATTCGATATCAATATCAAATTGAGATTTAAATCAATTTAATATTATTGTATAACGTATCAAAACTTTAATCGTACAGGATTCGGTAGGTCAATTGCTAGAGCAACCGCTCGGAACGCTGACGATGCCGGTTCAAGTCCTGCCCGAGTCGAAATATTTTTTTTAAATTTTTTTTCGATTTTTAAATTGTTATATAAGACAAAGTACAATATTTAATGTTCTGTTCAGAATTTGTTAATGAACTTTTAAGTGACTGAGATTTATTTTACAATATCTAACACAATCACATATTTTTTACGCTAAAGCATAGATATAAATTAAATACTTTTGACTGTTTAAAACGTAAAAAATATACTCGAATAGTTTAAAATTATTAAATATATCGTGCTCTTAACCGTTAAAAGTGTATTATTAACTACAGCCAATGCATAGTTAAATCATAAAGACGGCAAAAGTTTTTAAGTAATTAAAAGTTTAAAGTAAAGTTAAAACAAGTGTTTCAATGGTCCTTTATGGAACTTATAGGTTTTGTGTTTATAATAAAATTAAAGTAAAGATTAATTTAGAGATATTTATACAAAATTATAACACGTTATTTTTCTAATTTCTAAACACATATCTTATCCTTGAATTTTATAGTTATTTAGGCATTCAGGGAATAGAAAGTTTCACTTCACGTATATATTATTTGGCAAACGCGATCCGAGTAAACATGGATTTCTCTCGTAAGTATTATGTTTAAGTAACTTGCGAACTTACGCTTATGTAACAATATATCTGCACAATCCCTCGTCTACTCTATTGGAAGTTAGTATTAATAGAACTTCTTATTTATGTTCCTCTTCTTTACGTACTATGTTCTTAAGTAAATTTTATATATTTTCGATTATTTCTAATTACTTTTAAGCCCAATGACTGTTTCTAAGGCCAAAATATCCTACTAAGTACTGGTTATGTTATTAATAAAAATAAATGTGGTAAGATAAAGCGGATAGTACAAAAGCTAAACTACCTTCATGGTAGATTATTTCGCGGAACAATTTTTTATTGTACCTAAGCCAATTGATGGTCGCCAGTCAAAACGAACCACTTTTCTATGACTCCAAACTCCCTGCTGTTCATATAAGGTACCGTATTACTTTAAAACTGTACCATACCTATACCGTACCGTATAACATTTTACTTTGACAATAGGGGACCCCTCTATCTTTACTCTCCCGATGACCACGGCTGCTGCAAAGCATTCAAAGCATCAGGCCGTAGTTAAAAAAATTAACATATAAACATTTCGTTCTATACCGTTGAAATTTTTTTAATGTGTACTATTCGCGTAAACTACAGACAGTATTTACCGAATTACTTATAATATGGCTTGAAGACCAACTTTAATCTACTTTTGCGATTTATTGACTATGCCTCTTTATAATATTATCGTGTATGCTGTATGGTTAGCAGAGTTCAATAAATAATTTGGTAACGTAGAATTTATATGACAGACCCATAGAGCAGCGGCCACCGATATCGTCTCATGAATATAGCCATGGGATATTGACGTATTTATTTGTCGATTTAAATGTTATGGGGAATACGTAGGCGCCGCGTAGACCACCTGCGAAGAACTCGTTTGGGTTACAATAAAAAACGCAAACTTTTAAAGAAATCTGTTTTTTTAATGTAGTAGTAGCTTGTGGAGTATAATCTGTGGCAATATGAGGCTGCTAGAAGCAGAGTGGCCTAAAAACACGGTGGAAGGAGGAAAATAAAATTCGCAGTTAACTTACGCGAAAATGAATTTGTACTATTAATTGTGAAAAAATTATGTAAACAATATTCGGTTACTTTGCTCTTGTAGATTAATATTGTCTTGTAGACTATTGCAATGTGTAGGACATAGCTCAATTGATAAGAGCAACAATAGCTAACGCTGAGGATGCCCATTCAAGTCTTGCTTAAAGTCGTAAATTTGCTGAATTTATAATCGATTTTCAATTAATAGACTATGAAAATATATAAGTAACTCTATTCTTAATATGCAGTTAGGCTGCTCTGCCTCTAGCGGCCCCATAATATGTTAGAAGAAGAAATATATGGAGCGACATTTATGCAATAAAAAGCGACAAATCGCGTGCAAATGAGAATCTGCGATCTCTAGAGAGTGCTTTGCTCGGGGAACGTGACAGGATGAGTTAGAACGTCATCGCTTAACGTCATCTGTCACGTGATGACGTGATTCGTCCTCTCCGTGTCACTTCGAGTGTAGAACCAAAGAACGAAGTGGATTATTGTCAGCGGCTATGGCGCTAAACCACGATATAATCCATTGATTAAATACTGCCCGTGTTTTAAATTTAAACACTTTTAAATTAAACACTTCAACGGTTTAAAACGCGATAAACAAAGTCACTAATATACTAACTACAGATAAAAGAAGTTACAGTTTAAATCGTTATAGTGTTTTATTTAAGTCCATTGATTGTTGACCTAAAAACCTTAGCTAGAATATTGCTTAGGATAATTTTAACTAAATCCCAAAGCTGATAAAAGATATATATATATTGAATTGAATTTGACAATCGTCTGTAATAGAACTTTAATAAAACACTTCAATGGTTTAAAACGCGACATATATTGGTTAAACTTGTTTACATATTATTTTTAACTACGGCTTGTCGTTTCTTTTTCGCTTTTTAAACCGTTAAAGTGTTTTATTCAAATGTGTATGTACTGCTCGCGTAAACTACAAACACTATAAATGAATTTCTCAAGTAAAACCTAAGATTCTTATCGAACCATATTTTCTGATAGAGGAGTTTAATGCATACAATTCACTTAATGGTAACCTCAAGCCATTTATTTTCTAAATAAGATAGTTTTCTGAATTTTATTCTTGGATGTTCGGAAAGTCAGACTTAATCGAAAAGCGATTAAACTTCACGGCTTCTTTTATATTATTTTATATGAGAACCCTATCGATATTTTTTTCCCCCGTTAATGGTTAGTAGTTCCGACGATGGTGGGTAAAGGCAGTCGTGCCAGACAATAATTTCAATCGCGCCGAGTGAGACGGCTCACGACAATTACGGGTTGAGATGCGGCAATAAATACACGTCGAGATAAATGCCGCTTCGAGTTGTAAATCTGCGTGCCACGGCCGCCGGCGATCGCGTGCTAATTCCTGCTCCCTGACTGATCGCTCAGTCCCTGGTAGACACTAGACAGTACTGTCAGTCCCCTGGCGTATAGCTTAGCGGTTAATACTATCAACGCATACGTCCTGTCTAGTTACGGAATGGAAATTACAAACCGATGATTCAGTTAAAGTTTTTTATTGTATTTATTATCCATAAGGACGTACTAGATAAGGGCAGTCAATAAAAAAATATATAGACAAATTTACTACTAACATACATCAGCATAAGTTTCAACCTTTTCAAAGATTTTTTTTTTTTAATATTGAATAGGGCAGACAAGTATGAAGTACACTTGATGGTAAGTGAAATACTCCAGTCATATAACATATGTGCAGCAAGATGCGCTATCGACCTATTTAACTTTGGATATTCGGAAATCCATAGAGTGAAATCGTGATAGACCTGGACGGAATTTCGTTATTCTTACCACCAATTTTAAAATGCAGATTTTTATAATAACCAGAAAACCAGTTTCAGAAAAATTGTAAATTGAAAAAATTAGAAACACCCCGACCCGACGACCAGTTGATTAGCCTTAAATTGTTACCATTAGACCAACGAGCCCGTCGAGTATTTTTTTTTCAATAATTTAAAAACTTCGCGTTTTAAACCGTTAAGTGTGTTTAAATATACTGCAAAGCATTCGAAACGTCGCGCCGAAGTTAATAATCATTTTTAAATAAGTTTAATTAATATATCGCGTTTTAAACCGTTAAAGTGTTCCATTTAAATGTGAATTCGCTCGCGTAAACTATAGACAGTATTCCGTTAAGTGTGCTTTACTTACATTAGTTTGTTGTTGTAAATAACTTAACGCATGTAAATCAAAATGTTGGTTACAACTAAACCTGAGGACCCTAAACACACCCCTGGTTCAATGCGTAAATATTGCTTGCCGAGATTAGGCAATTTGTCTGAATGTCTCGGGGCGGCAGTCCATGGCTCCCGAGGGCCACATCACGACTCGCGCTCTGGAGGTGTCAATTGCCCACCTTTAACCAAGCTTGGCACTCAAAAAATGAACTGTCATGAGTATTTTTATTTACTACTGTATCAGCTACTTCGTCCGCTTTCGATTTTGGGCATCAAAATTTTTCCTCACCTTTATCCCAAAGCACTCAGTTATCTATCAAAAATGTTACAAACCACGTCAGTCGCGTCCTGTCGTTCTTGCAAATTCGGGAAAGTACTGTAGATCATTTCCCACATTTTCCAATGCTGCTATTTGTTGCAGCGTAATGTTTTCATAGCCTTCCTCGATACATGATCAAAAACAAAGCGAGTTTTTCAATTCGAACAAGTAGTTGCTGAGATTAGCGTGTTCAAACAAACAAGTTTTCTGCTTTATAATATTAGTATGGATAACTTAGGTGGTATATGTTCAGCTTCGGATAAATACAAATTATAAATATAACAACTAAAAGAAGGTATAGTTCTAATAGCATTATTTTTTATAAACTAAAAATTTGTTTAAATTAAACCAAAGTTGAGGACTGAGGCGGGACTTGGACGAGCATTCACAGCGATCCCTGCTCTAACCAACTGAGTTACCGCGTCATTCTTGTGTTTGACTCTATGTAGATAATATGCAGATTAAGAACAGAGAACCACCTGACATAATTCTAATCATCAGCAAAAGAGACACGGATTTGTGTTTGCATATGAGTTGGAAAAACGGCTTAATATTCACCTTTTATCGCTTTCAATGATTTTGTACAAGATACATAGTGGTAAAACATAATTATTTAAATAATAAACACGATCCTACCATACTTAGTTTGCTAGAAAATTTTCTGACAAACGACAGACAAGCGTCATGTTCACTTGATGGGATGTAACATAGTCCCACCCACATAACATTTAAACAAGATGCCCTGTAAACCTATTATTATAATTGTAGAAACATTTTGGACTTTCCCAAACTTTCATATTTAAAACGTTCTAGCTAACATCGAATATCGATGTTCTGTATCCGCCCCTTACATTACCACAGTACTCCATTAGCATATATATCCAAATGACAATGCATCTGACGCTGTCACATACTCCTAACATTACCATGACAATAAAACTATTGATGGTCTGCGGAGTTCCGGTACTTTCATTGGTAAATATTGGTATTATATTACGAGATATTAAATACTGTCTATAGTTTACGCGAGTAGTACACATTTAAATAAAACACTTTAACGGTTTAAAACGCGATATATTAGTTAAACTTATTTGGAAATGATTTTGTAACTTCGGCCCGACGTTTCAGATGCTTTGCAGCAGCCATGGTCACGGGGTGACTGTCTCCTCCTCCTGTATGTTTAAGACAAATACATAATGAAAAACAGTTCTTTCTAATCTTAATGTGCCTGCAGTGAGACAGAGAATAGAAATTTGACGAGTTCGTTGGTCTAATCGTAGCGATGTGTTTGTCTAATAGTTAACGGGTCCGATTTCGATAGTCACCAGGTCCAACATATTTTCTCTAATCAATTTATAATTTTTCCGAAACATCTTGGTCTCCGTATAGAAAGCTGGATATTAAATGGATGGTAGAAGAATCGAAATTCCGTCGGCGTCACAAATTCCTGTCTACAGATGAAAATGTCGTAGATTTAATCACCTATCGGTTTTAGGTCTGTGGATTTTCGTATATCTAAAGCTGAAATAGATGAATAGCGCATCTTGTTGCGATGTTATGCGGCCGGGGTATCTCACCCTCCATCAAGGAACTTCTCTGTCCTTCTCTATCATAAAAAATATGACACACGAGCAGGTTTCAAATTCGTTGTTCATGAAAACAATAAGTTAACAGTTAACTTATGTATTTACTCAATTCAAGCTCGTATTTTTCACTCTTCAATTGCAAATACCTTTTTATTATTTATGCACCTGGAGAGTGGTAAAAAATGAAAAATAAACGGTTTTTTGTAGGTTTACATTAGATGATTTCTTTTTGCGTTCGGAATTTAAGTTTTAATTAGACCCCGAACGTGGTTTTTTTCGTTCGTAGCCTTGACTAATGCATCTCGTTCGTTGCATTCCAGACGCTGTTCTTATTGTTAATCTTCATTCCATTATAGCTCGTATTTGTACATTTTTAAGGGTTATTTTTGCACTGATATTTCTTGTACTCCCTGGACTAAGAAACAGGTGCGAGTGACACGCGTCATCTCGCGACGATTGTCATGCTAATGAACCAGGGGAAGGAGAGTTTATAATATTTGATTAAAAAACTTACGTCGTTTTAGATGTTGATCACGATTTTTAATTGCGTATCTCTTCTCTTATCTAAGCCTCCTAAGAGAAAAATAAGTATAAATGTTTAAAATAAAACACTTTAACAGTTTAAAACGTGATATAATATATAAATTAATCTTATTTGAACGAGCCGTCTCCCCATGACCAGGGCATCCGAAACGTCAGGCTGTAGTTAAAATATTGTTAAAAAAAGTTTAACGAATATATATCGCGTTTTAAACCGTTACAGTGCTTTATTTAAATCTGTACTACTCGCGTAAAATACAGACAGTATTTAATATGAATGTTTGATAATCCTTATCTCCGTATGGACTTTGATACATATGGTATTATAATTTATCTATTTTGATACATATGGTATTATCATTTAGCAATTGACATTAGAAGTATAAGGTTGATGGTAGCTGATATACCCCAGCCATATAACCTTAGCTTAAATATTCAGAACTCTGAAAGCGACACGCGACTAAACGTCACAGCCTTTTCATCTCTAGACGGTAATTCGTGACCCGACGAAATTTCAATATTCCTACCACCCATCAAACTGATTTTATACCATATAAGGAATTCCAGTAGATATTCTAACTATAAACTAATTAGAAAATTTGTATTTGGAATAGAGTTTAATGCACAGAGCGTATTTAATTACGGATAAAAATTACATTTGTACTATTGTATAAGGCGTATTAGCGGAATGAATCTCATTAAATATTATTGTTCGTTCACAGAGAATGGTCTATTGATATTGATTGAATTGTTCATAAAAACAAAACAATTATCCGGGCATTCATCTGACACGTACAAGGTACGAGAATGCCTTAGCCGTTAGCGTATTGTTCGTTCTACCCACACAAAGTTATCAATCAAAACCCTTATTGGTTATAATTACGTGTTTAATTTCGTTATAGAAAATAATTATCTATTTATACTTATGTGCTTTCCTGCAATGTAATAAACTAAATAACATTTTAAATTTTATATAAATAAAAAATTTACTGTACAAAACTTTCTTATGGGTATATTAAATTCAATAAAACACTTTTAACTACCACATTATTGATACTGCAGCAGGCATGGTCACTACACATTTAAATAAAATACCAAATAATTTAAAACAGAAATGTATTAGTTAAACTTTTTGACAAAGATAATCTAACGATGGCATTAGAGACACCTTCCATCTTTAGTCTCCTGAAACCACGGATCCTGCTAAGCAACCGCAACGTCGGGCCGTAGTTAAAATAAATTTCATGTTTAAAACCGTTAAAATTGTTTTACTTATAAACTCGCGTAAACTACAGACTACGTACTTAAGTACTTTAAGTAAACAATAATAATAATTATTATTAATGTTATGATCGTTTCTAGTTACTACGCTTTATAGTAAACACACGCTTCAAATAAGGGCATAAATTATTTACCACAACTTGTGAATCCGAGCGCTTCTAGTTCCTATATCCTGTTACTACCCCTTCTCATATGTAATTCATACGATATGTCTCACACCCTATTGAAACGGCCTGTTACGATTTTTCATCTGGAATTTAGAGTACACTTATGAGAAACGTATATACGAAAATTGTTTGTGGTGTCTAGTTATTTTCAGAAAGTATTTTTTTTTTCCTTATAAACCTTATATGTTCTTTTCTAAAATCAGATGTATTGAATACTGTCTGTAGTTTACGCGAGTAGTACACATTTAAATAAAACATTTTAACGGTTTTAAACGTCGTCGAAACGTCGGGCAGTATTTCCCTTTCATATAAGTGTAACTAATATATATCGCGTTTTAAACCGTTAAAGTGTTTTATTTCAAAATATGAATTAAAGTTTATAAATTTCTCTATAATGCTAAACTAAACCATATTATAAATTGCTTTAAGCTTTTGGTTATCTTGCAAATGAACATTGGTTTTCGAGCTGGTTGTCGTATTTAAGAATTTGTTATTGGCATGACGTCATCCTTTCGTGATAGAGAATCGTCGAGAAAATTCAAGAATACCCGAGAGGTCTGGGTTCGAATTTTAAAATTGTTTTAGAATGTAATGGTAATCAAAAACTTACCTAGAAATACAGATCGCTGAAGCATATAAATGAGTCTGCCTCTTTTCCTATAGGGGAAAAATGGATTTTTGTACCGTCTGTAATTAAGATTACACCAACGCAATATTACGAATACAAGGGTATTAGTCAAAGCAGCTCATCAAGCGAATAATAGCCGTGACGTAACGAAATCTAACATGACGACGCAATGTTTTGATTGATGACGTGTCTGCTGGGATCATGCGACTGTCAGAGTATTAGATACGGCCACAAAAATATTTCTATATTTAGAAGTACTTTTTCAAATGATAAGTTATATCTGTTGTTCACGCAAGCAGTACATATTTAAATAAAACACTTTTAAGGGTATAAACGCGAAATATATATCTTACTTAGTCACCATGACCACGGCTGCTACACAGCATCGAAAACGTCTCGCCGTAGTTAAAGTAAATTAAAAATATAAGAACTAATATATTTCGCGTATTAACCGTTAAAAGTGTTTTTTTTTTTAATTTCCAAATCCAAATTTTCGTTAACCTTAAATATTATAGATAGAGATAAGATGTTATAACCCCTATTTTAAACATAAATTTTAGACACAGCTAGATGCTAGTATAACGAAATTACTAACTTAGACAGTCTCCTTGCCTCATTGGGAAAATGTATAACGTTAACCGTGAGAGTTCCCGAGTTAGATTATTGATAATAAAAAAAATCGCTCAATGTTAAGCATGACTGCTTGTCTGTAAATTAAATCGACTTGTAATACAAAGAGATAAAAATGTGTTCGTCTATATATAAAATCGATCTGTGAATTAGACATCGAAATGCCACTTTTATAAAGAGGTTTATCTATAACATTTCTGACGCAAACATTTAATCGTATACTAAGAGATTCCCATAAATTTAAGGTAAATATAATTCTCGAGCTGTCTAGTAACGTTCTCACAATTGGAAACAGCCCCTCCAAAGAGTATTTCTGTGGAGCATCTGTCACCTAACCTCATAAATCACACGTCATATTAAGACAAAAAATGCACGTTGCTGCTAGCTTAATCATATTTCCACCGGCCGAAGGGATCTACCGGTTCCTAAGCGAATTATTGTAGATTTGACGCTTTTCTTCATTTTCCCTTTTTTATATTCTCTACCTCGTGGGTCTACACACAAGTGTTTTATTTTATGATAGAGGTGGGGGGGGGGGGATGTAAGGCATATAACAAGATAGCCTTGGCTTTTAAAAAATCTGTAACCCAATACGCGATTAAACTTAACCGCTTATCTGTGGCTGGTGGTTCGTGCCCCGGACGAGATATCAATATTCCTACCATCCATTTAATATCCAGATTGTCAGAGGAAGTGTAACTTGGTTCAATATAAATTGATCAGAAATACGTTAGACCCTTTGATTATTAAGCGTACACTTCTATTCTGTTTGTGAGTCTCAACAAGCACAATATTTACTTGATAATTAACCATATTATTAAGTAAGTTTTAAGGTTCAAATTACATTGCGCGAGAGTTGCATAAAAAATGTATTGAAAAAATTCTTGAGGCAAGCTGAACCCGGTTACAACCGTAGAGCAACAGCGCGAGACGCTGAAGTCAGTGGATTCAAGACCCGGTCGTGTCAATGATTTTGATTAATCTAAAATAAACTTCCACAAACCTATTATTTTAATAAAACTTTCATACTTAAATTTTTTATGTTTAGTCAATTTAACAACTTTTCATCATATATTGTTTCGGTGGGACATTTAAATAATCGAGTAGCAAACACCTCTCCGCACCAAACCCCACAGGAAAGATTTATTTACTTGCAGTAGTAGTCCTAGACTACTTTTAAGCTCTTGTAATGTTTCAATTTCACTCCTATTTTTCATAACATTGTACCTACTGAGCTTTACGAACTCGGCCAAAACTGTTATTTGCAAGCATTCGCTTTACGATCCTGAATCTTTAGTATTTTCACACTCACCAGTAACGGCCCCTCTCACTTTTATTGGCTCTTAAAACTAAAAGTGTCAATGAAAACATCTCAAATGCACAAATAAAACCATGGCCGGATAGTATTCTGTTCTTTTGCGCTCAATAAAAATGTTGTTAAAAGGTGTACGTTTCCTGGTACAAAATTCGAAATATTTTTGTTTATTTCATGCCTTTACTTATCTCCACTTCCACAGATAACAAAATTCTGCTTTATTTTGTAATCTGTGGAAGTGGAACACATTTATAATTTATACGTAGACTATTCATGGTACATTTGAAATACATACGTTTGTTGATTGTTTTGTTTTATCTGTGGTTATAACAACGACGATATTTGTACATTTTATGTGTCTAAATTCTATAATCTACCTATCCTCCTTGAGTCGTATTCCTCAATCTTGAGGGTCGTGACCAGCCCCAACAACGATTTTCCGAACGGTGGAACGCCAAATCTACCTATACTAATATACAAAGCTGAACAGTTTGGTTGTTTGATTGTTGATCGCGCTAATCTCAGAAACTACGGGTACGAATTTAAAATATATTGTTGTGTTGGTTAGAGCATTTCTCGAGGAAGGCTATAAAACATTGGGCTGTGACTAATAGGAGCGAAGAAACAGCGGGATATATGAAAAAAAAACGAGGAAAATTCTTTGTGATCTAAACAAAGTCCGTGACACTATTATATGTCTATCTTTTAGGATTAACTTGCAAGAACAACTTTCCGAGACAGGCTACGTGCATAAAGATTAAATAGTATAAGTAGGTTTGCAAACACAAATTTTGATGTCCAATATAACTAACTCTACGTTGGCGAAGTCGACACAGCTAGTCTTAAATATTGTTATAACTCCGAGCAACAACATGTATCACGAGTTTTTGAAATTGTATTGCGAATATTTAGTACTTTATTAAATAAATTCCTAATAGTGTGACAATAAAAAGTAGTCAATTATTATATAGAAACACAAACAAATTTATAAATATAAAAATATTAGTAAAATAGAGAAAAGTAGAATATATATTTTGTCGAAAATACAAACATAGTACGTGGCAAATACATTTATGTAATAACATATAATAAGCAACGCGAAAAAGAGGGTTTAAGAGATGCCACAACACTCATATTTGAAAGGCCGTAATGAGTTTCGTCTTGCGCCGAAAAGGATCACATAAAATCGTAAATTGAACCTAATTGTATATAATTTTCCATGGCACAGACACAAAATAACAGCCTTTACGTTAATTGTGTTATTAAATTGCTTTTAATATACGTAAAGATGTGAAACTTGTTGAAAGAAATATTAACAATATTTCAAGTAAATACTGTATATAGTTTACGCGAGTAGTACACATTTAAATAAAACACTTTAGCAGCCTGTCTCCCCGTGACCACGGCTGCTGCAAAGCATCCGAAACATCGGGCCGAAGTTAAAAATCATTTCCAAATAAGTTTAACTAATATATCGCGTTTTAAACCGTTAAAGTGTTTTATAAAAATATCGAAGTATATGTATATTTCTAAAAGACAGCAGTTATGATTAACAATGACGAGAATACACAGAGTTTTTAAAAAGTTCTACACACTAAACATAATGTAGACTATTAGCCACAGAAATCTTATTTGCCATTTATTATAAGTATATTTATTTTATCTTTGTAAATGGATTTTCTGTCTGATTTTCTTTGTTCATTCAGAACATAATATTTTCGTCTAGGGATTATATATTACAAAATATTTAGTTACTGAAAGTCTAGGATAACGGAAAACTTTCTTATTTTTTACATGTTATTGCGCATGAAGGCACTATATAATTTAAAAATAGAAAATAAATTAAAAAAAAATTTCGACTCGGGCAGGACTTGAACCGGCATCGTCAGCGTTCCGGGCTGTTGCTCTACCAATTGAGCTACCGAGTCCGAAATCAAGTCCTGCCCGAGGCGACAATTTTTTCAATTTATTTTCGATTTTTAAATAAAAGTCTAGTATAAATTAAACATCAATTATACATTTATATGTGTTGTGTTCTGCCTGAGATGTATTTTTTTTTCAATTTATAATCGATTTTTAATTTATCCATGTGCCATCATGTGAATAATAACATGTGTGTGTATGAATGTTGATGTGTGTGTATGTAGTTTAGATAATATGATCATATTGCTTTTTATGATAGAAGAGGACAGACTAGCATGGAGTTCACTTAATGGTAGGTGATATTCCTCAGCCTATAGCATTTAAACAAGATGCGTTATCAACCTATTTTGGCTTTGGATATTCGGAAATCCACAGGCTGAAACCGAAACGCGATAAAGCTTCGCGGCTTTTTCATCTGTGGACGGTGGTTCGTGACCCGAGTGGAATTTTCTATATTCCTACTACTCATTTAATATCCAGATTTCCAAACGAAGTCCAACATGTTTCAGTTGGATCCGGTGGGTGCCGAACTCACGACCCGTCGACTATATGATTGCGTATGTATGTGTTTTTATTATTCATTCGAGCCAGTTTGTCTAAATGAGGCTTTTTGTTAGGAAAATATCGCTGATTGCCGCCGAGACTTATATACATTTTACGACACTTGTAATCGCTCGCACCAAACAATATTTTCATTAGTCTCTTGGAGGGTGCTCGGGAAAAAACGAGATTACTTTCTGAAGTGCGGCGCGATGACGCTTAGCGATAACTCGATTTGCGCGCAATTCCCTCTTCCCTCCCCTCCCCCCCACACCTCAACACATATTTCACCCTCGGATTAACTCGCTTATCTAAATTTGGAGAGGGACACCGTCTGTAGACGCAAGACGTCTTACGTCGCTAACAAGTTTAGCGTAAGCGATATTTAGCAACGCTAACAACTTGGAGCTGAGCTTTCATTTCCATTCCTGGGATTTTTCTACTTTGTGTGCAATCAGGTTTAATCATATGGAGACGAGAGCAAACGACGAACGATGAGGGCTTTTAAAATACAGTTTGTAGTACCTAGCATAGGGGCCTTTCATTTATTATGTACTATATTTGGTATAAGGGGAGAAGGGTCAGTCATGTCTTATTTTTTTTCTTATAGAGGCGTAGGAGTCTTGATCTGTTATTAGTATAGTTTTGCTGTATTTGTTCATTTTATCAGCTCATCGTGTTGTTTCTCTTCATATAATCTGCCATTTACAATGCTTATGCTTTATAAATCTAGGTATCGAACAAAATGAAAAATTTAAAAACAGCGTCATTTTTTTCCTTTTTTAGTCAGTCAGTTTTAGTTTTTTCCTTCGACTTGTCTCTTGGCCACCACCTTGTCTGTAATATAATACGGCAACATCGTCACGAACAACACCATTCATCCGGCTTCACCTGCTTTTTCTAAAACTTTCTTTGACGTTGGCAGAATTGTCGTAAAATGTGATAGCGTCAGAAAAAAAACGAAGTGTTTAAATTTCATAGTAACACTCTAGATCCCTAGTATTACTTTATATAAAGGTCTCTCATCTCCGAATTTCGTAAGCAATACGCACAAAGAATCTACGATATTTAATTAAAGGAGCTTTTTCGTGATCTCCCCTGCCGTCCCTTGTGACCCCAGGCGGTGTTGTAAACTCTCTTCGGACATCGAATTTAGGCTTAATTAAAATCAGTACACAAGATATAAATGAAACTTTATTTTCATTCGAACTACATCTAATAACTACATAATTGTAAACAGTTAACATATCTTATATACAGACGTGGCGAGACGCAAAGACAAAAAATAGACAAGACTGGAATCTGCGACAGATGATCCTATTAAAGTAGGTCATTTTAAACCAAGTTCAGACGAATTTTGACTCAGTATTCACTTTGGTTTCTTTAGCCGGGCTAATCGGCGCGCCACGGCATATTTCTGTTGCGATTACAGACAAATTTTACTCGTAATGAGTCATTAGGCTTAAATAATAGAGCCCCGGCTGTCTGTAGAATAGGTAACAAAGAATTCGACGGGTAATGACGTGTCACTATGGCTTTGTAGACAATATTACTGCTAGATTATCGCCGAAATTCTCAAATTTTGTATAGACAGCGTTTTCTTGAGTCATAGATTCGACACGTATTTGTAATTCAAAATGTACTAAGATTTTTTTATAGCTAATAACTGCTGTATAATTTTTAATTTTGGTATAGTTACCATCATAGAATCATTTTAAACAGTCTTTTTTAGGTTTGTATAATTAAAAAAAAAGTTACGTTTTATAAAAAAAGTATAGTAACCTCGTTGAATTGACAATCGGTAACTACTCAAAAAAAGTGTCTTACGCATATACTACTTTTATCATGTATCGAAGCTAATAAAATTTCCAATTTAAATTTCGAATCTTAAAATCGTATTCTGACTATGCGCACTACTTACCGCTTGATTCGTAGCGAATTAAAAAATATGAACTTTCCTTGTCTATTTACTTTGACCGAAAACCTTATACCTGTTTATTAAATACAGTACGGCCTATGTAACATCACACCACGACCGTGTCGGGCCGAGGGCTCTCGTGACGTCACCGAGCACCCTCCATCCACTCCACTACACTTTCACGAGAGCATGCTCTACATAAATCATTTTTATTTTTTTTATTCTATTTTATTTGGAACACGGGACATACCGAAGCAATCTCGTCTTTACGAAGAGGGACAAGAATACAGAAAATTAAGAAAGGGTTTAATTGACTTATCCGGAGAACACAATTTGAAACTCAGTCTAATTATTCTTATTTAAAATGTTTAAAATACGATAGCCAAAAAGCGACCTCTGTGTTGGAAGTTTTAAGCCCAGTCCAGATTTTTATATATTATTTCTCCCCGTGACCACGGCTGCTGCAAAGCATACGAAACGTCGTGCCGTTGTTAAAATAATGAATGAGTGAAACAAATGAGTTTAACTAGTATCGCGTTTTAAACCGTTAAAGTGTTTTATTTAAATAATGTTATATATTTATCGACTCGCAAATACTGTAACAACAAAGGTTGGTACAGTACAGTAAATGTTACTTTTTAATTTGAAAATTAACATTTGTCGTCGTTCTTATAATAGTTGGTGCAAAAGATATTAACTATTCAATATATATGTATAATGAACATAATAACAAATTCAATTAAAATCTTTTGAAATTCATCAAATAATAACAGTAATTTTGCAAATTGTAACTTTAACATTAGTTTTAAAATGTTTTTTTTTTTATTTTCAGGTCCTCCGGGTCCACCCGGCAAGAGAGGGAAGAAAGGGAAAAAAGGAGATAGCGGAGAGTCAGGCCCGCCGGTAAGCGTCCTATTAACAGTATGACAATATGTAAAGAAGAAACTTCAGTTAACATTGCATTGCTAAGTGTGGGTTTGGAGTATTTAAAGTAAATATGATTACACAATTGTGTATTTACTAAATTTAAACAAATGAGTTAAGTAATGTAATCCTATGTTATTTTATTCTTTTCAGTATTTGTGTGATTTATTTGGTTATTATTTTTCTTAAATTACTTTTTGTTTCGTATATTATTTATCTACCTTTTTATAAATTGGTTTTATTTATTTTATTTTCAGGGGTTGATGGGAGCGCCGGGCAAAAATGGATTTCCGGTATTTTTTATTTTGTTTCCTTTTTTCTTTCACTTCTGGTTAGCACAATTAACAGAAGCAATTCTATTTCTTATATTCTTTCACGTTAAATATTATTCGCATATAAGGCAGGGCAGGGCGTTTACAGATTATTTAAAATAAATAAAAATTATACTGTTTTTCATTATTACAGTATACAGAATGCAAAGATATATACAGAAGTGAATATTTATATTTTGTTAAACCTGCTATAAAACTAAACTCTATGTTTCTGTGTTCAAATTACTCTGTATCTGTTTAAATGATTGATAATAATACGCCCGATCCTGGAATGACATATACAATATCTGGGTGTCATCGGTCACCGATGACGGTGTCTGTAAAACCGTGTTCGGTTTCAGGGGAGCAAGGGAGAGAAGGGAGAACGCGGCTTCATGGTAAGCGCCGGCCGCGGCCGGACCCTGCCTGCCTCTCCATTAACCTCTCCCCCTCAGTGTCACTCAATTCTTTGCAACTACTCACTGATTATAATTTATATACTATATTAGCTGTGCCCGCGACTTCCCGTGAAATAGTTATTTAGGCATCCATATTATTTATTTTTGCAAACAACCTCTTTCGCTTTGTAAATTATAGATGTACTGTATCTTGTAAGTACCTAATTAGATATACCATGTTGTAGACTTAAACAAATTTTTTAAGATCTAAAACTATTTCGTAGCGCATGCAATGGCGTCCTCAAAGATCAAAATTTTTCTCCCTTTTTCCACATTTTGTCATGTTCTTTTAAAACACGCTAAATCAAACAAAAATTCAATTAATTTAGAATATGTTACGTTGCTTATAATGTATAAGCTCCGAAAGTGTTACTCTATTCTTTGTAAAAAAATCTCTAAGTGTACCAAAAAAGTGAATAGTTCTGAAATTAATATAAAATTAAAAGAAGAGAATGTATTAACTGTTAAAGGTTCTGATATCTTGTTATTTAATTTAAAAAAAAAATTGTCTGTATACTCAGTAAATTTTATCTGTGGTTTTGAATACTTGTACTCGTGTCAAATTGAGTAGTTGCAAAGATTGTTTCAGTGTCCTAGTAGTTTGCCCGCTAGTGTCGTTCTAATCTACTAATGCAACATTTCCATCGGTGTTTGGGGTGACATCTTTAACGTAAACATATTTAATATCATGGAGTATGGCCATAGTAATTAATAAACTAATTTTCTGTAGAATATTTGGTATTTACGCTATTATTACCTTATATAGAGGACAACAAATAAAATTAACTAAGGGAAAAGAAATAAGTTGCAAAGTGGCAAAACTAATAATTGTAGTGTATGTATACATCTCATAATTCGTAATTGTAGCATAGATAAGTGTGGTATACATACTAATAGTAAGATTGTTTGGTTTTTAGTATGTATCTATATTTTTATAGGTGTTTATGTAGTGTTTACGTCATATAATAAAGAAAAGAGTTAAATAAATTATTTTTTTATTTCCAGGGACCAATAGGATTAGATGGACCAAAAGGAGATCCGGTGAGTTGTATTAAATTTTAACCAATGTACTGTTACTGTATTCAAGATTTGTTTTTTTAAATAGAAAATTAAAATAACTATACTTCTATTAATTATTTTTTCCTATAAATATCGCGTAAATAAAAGTGTTTTACTTTATACTATACTGAATAATCAATCTTCCGAATTTAAAAAAAGGGCCTTAATAAAAAAGTTGGTATAACATTCCAGGGTCGACCGGGTGACAAGGGGCAGAAGGGTGAGCATGGCAGTCCAGGGTTCGACGTTTTCTCAGCGGTGAAGGTAAACTGACAATCAATTTGGCCCAATGCAATACAAAATAAGATCGTTTTATTAATAATCGAATTCGCATTTATCTTTTAATAGTCTTCTAAGATGTATATTAAATGTTCAGATTAAAAAAACAATAATAATTTTAAAGCAACAGAAATTATCGAATAGACATTCGAAGTCTTCCGGAACCACTGAAACCAGAATAACTATAATATTTCGTGTTTTAAACCGTTATAAGTTCTTATTTAGAAAAAAGTTTGATTCTGCCTACTATATAAAAGCACCAATCCTTAGTTACAATATATACGATACAAAAACAAAATGGCGGATTGCAGGGTGTCAAGAGATCCGTGGACAACTATAAGATGAGTCCGTATACAACGGCAGAGATCATAGCTGTCAAGGTACCGCTTTGCGGAACAAAAATTATTTCAATCGATTGGCAATTCGGCTTACAAATTATTTTGCGCTTCTAGTACGTTGTCCCAACTGGGTGTAGATTAGATTAATGTTGTATTATTTTTAACTTTTGAAACATCAATGTTTCCTTTTCAATTTTTAGGAGAAAACATCGATGTTATAGGTTTTTTTTCTGAGTGTGTCACTGTCTACAAAGTGACGGTAGTATAAATACACTGTGTATTGTATGTATGCAAGTCAGCTCCACTAATATACAGGTATTAGGGGTTTGATTGAATTTATAACACATATTGAGTATATGTGTTATAAATTCTTTATCAGAATCATTTTACAAATAACCCACTTAAGTAACACATTGTAGAAAATGAACACACACTTATAATCATGGAAGTGTATGGTGTACGTATAACACACATCATTGTGGATGTTATCGTAGTTTGTTAGTGGAGCTGACATGTTTTTAGGGGTTTGGGAAGAAGCATGCGGATGAGTGTAGTGTATGTGTGTGTAGGGGCTGCAAGCAGCTGGTCACAACATCTCAGCGCAGTCTATAATACAACTGAAGGTAAGTGACACTAGCACTAAACTAAAATTGTCACTTACTAACATTTAACAGTCATACTGTAACCTTTTTTGTTAGTTGTATCGAGTTAGTGACAAACAACCATATCCTTGAGAATCAAAGAAATCTTTTACTACTTAAAGAGTTTTAAGTGATTGCATGTTTTTTTAGTTTGTAATCACAAAGTGGCATGTTTCGTATTTCTGTTTCAATATTTATCATATTTATAAAATAAATTAATGCATGTTAAACTTATTTAAGTGTCATCTGTGTCAACATTCTACGCCAAAGTTTTAACAAACAACTTAACATCAATGCTCTTAAATACTGTCTTTAATAAAACACTTAACGATTGGAAACGCATAATTTATTTCAAATCGACTAATGAACAATTAACTTTAACTACAGCCCGTCGTTTCGGATGCTTTGCGTCAGGCGGTGAGATAAATTGTAAATATTATCACTAATACATTTCGCGTTTTGAATCGTTAAACGCGTTGTATGGAATCAATACTTTTAATAAAACCTAACCTGAATTATTAATATTGAAAATTGAATAAAAAGAAATTAGGACACGAGCAGGACTTGAACTAGCTACAATAGGGGTTGTCCATTAATCACGTGAGGCTTGAAAGGGGGGGGAGGGGTTTGATAAAAATCACGAAAATAACACAAGGGGGGGGGGGGGGTGTAGTAAGATATCTCGTGTATTTATTTTTTCGTCCAACGCGCGTTTTTCAAACAGATGGTGTAGATATTTTTATTATGGTCCTTAATTTCAGAATAAAATAAGATTATAGTTATAAAATAAGTTAGTTAATAAAATAAGAGTATACCTATTTATAATATTAGGATAATATGTTGTAAATCATAAATCTTTACATGACGTTAGGCGTGACAAACTATGTGCTCAAATTCCATAGAAACATTTAAATACATATATATCAAGCGCCATATATTCCAACCCCTTAATTGCGATCAGTAAAACAGACACAAAAATGTATAGCTCAACATCTAATATTAAATTTGACGTATAGGGTGAGCCAGGCGAACCAGGTCCGCCAGGCGTACCAGGTCCACCTGGCGCTGATGGAACAACAGGTGCTGAAGGCCGGGTGGGACCGTCGGGTGCGCCTGGACCTGCTGGACCGATCGGACCAGCTGGGCCACCTGGACCAATAGGACCAGTGGGTCCACCCGGACCATCAGGACTTAAGGTAAAATTTTCTTTTTTTTCAATAATATTTTAAAATAATTTATGCCGCATTTAGAAAGCATCGATAATAAAGAATAAAGACGAGCATGGGGTTCCTTTCAACTGCACAGCTTTTTCTGATTAGTGAACTAGATGGAATCGATATTCCTACCAGGGCTCTTTCATCGATAACATCGATAAATACCTTTTGGTACTTTTCAAACCATTTTTTAGGTTTAAATAAAACACTTTAACGGTTTAAAACGCGATATATTAGTTAAACTAATAAATAAGTTTAACTAATATATCGCATTTTAAACCGTTAAAGTGTTTTATTTAAATGTGTACTACTCGCGTAAACTACAGACAGTATACATTTTTTAGGTTATAAATAATTAAAACGCAAATGTTACTTAGGGTTACCTAACCTTGGAGTTAACCTTTTCCAGGGTGATCGCGGCGACAAAGGCGAACGTGGCTTCACGACGACATTAAAAGGAGATGCTTTCCCAACTGGCATTATCGAAGGACCTCCCGGACCACCTGGACCTCCCGGTAAAAGATTATTGTAGATTAGATAGGTGAGAAGATCAACTTCATTTCAACTCGGGTAATGAAGAGAATCATTTTAAATGGAGTTGATCTTCCACACCAACCTAACCCATCACCAGCGACACAAACGGCACGCCATAAGTGGCTTGCACTGTAACCACACGACGCTGCGATTACTAAAACTAATTCCGAACGGGTTAACATTTTTTTTTTGCTTTCGAAAGTATTGTGGCTTTGCTATTGTTAACAAACTAATGCATTTACGGGTTAAAGTAGTTGTTGAAGTAGGTAGCTTTTTCAATTAGAATTTTAGTATAAATTACAGGATGCCAAATTATATATTTTTTTATGATACTTTGCTCATGGTTGTTAATTGTTGTAAATTTAAATAGGCTTTTGTAATACGAGACAAAAATAGATGTGTGTAGTGTGTAGTGCGTATGTAGTGTAGTGTGTAACGGCGGGGCTGTGGTGTGTTGAAGGGGCGGAAGGTGCGCGCGGCGAGAGGGGAGCGGCTGGCGTTCCGGGCCCGCCTGGCGAGAGGGGGGCACGTGGAAAACGCGGGAAACGGGTAACACTGACACACACACACATTAAATGAAATACACTCTTTAAAATGAACTAAAGTGTAACTAATACAGATTTACATTATCTTGATAATATAGTTTAGTATAAAACGTGATATATAGTAAGATATCGCAGTATTGCCTTGTGTTCTATTGGTTTCAATACTGACTATCATTTAAAGAAATTATTTCAGTAAATATAAATTATTTTAAATCCCATTTTCAATTTACTGTTTGAGAAAAAAATGCATTACATTTTAATACATACTACACAACCGGATATACTATATTAGTATTTGGTATTATTATAATAGTTCACACACACATCTGCCATTCTGGCACTCTCCACTATGCCCATTCAGAAATTCACTATCGATTCTCTTACATTCCGTATTTTCAACAAAGTATTGTAACCATTTCCATGATCTGATTCTATAAACAACGGATGTTGGCTTTTCGACTTTCCTTACCTTTATGTTTAGGCTTTTTGCTGTACCTGTATATTTAGATGCATGGTTTGGATCACATGCATGCATGCATGTCTTGTTGCATTTATAATAATTTTATGCTCCTGTGCCTTGAAATTACGCTCTTAATGTACACAAAGCGTAAGAGATAAACACAAGAGCTTGGTTTCTGGTCTCAGCTATATAGAAGGTAGTTTTTGGTTGTTTGTGGTAGCGGGGAAGGCTTACTGGTTGCTAATTCACGCAGACTTATTGAGGTGCTCACATCGCTTCAGCGTCGCACAGAAAAACACTAAGGTAAACTTAAACAATTTCAGAGTATTGTGACGTATATAATCATACTTAAGAGAAGCTAAGAACAAATTAATACCTCAAAAACAAATTGTCTCTAAAATATTCCAACTCCACTCTTAATATAGTTGCTTTTAATGGAAAATTGTTAATGTTATGTAACATTACCATACATAACCTTCCCATTTCTGAGATTTTTATCTTTTACGTTCGTCCCTTAAACGTGAAATTAATAATGAACTGCACAGGTGCGGCAGGAGCTCCTGGCTTACGGGGTCCATCAGGTATAGATGGAAGACCAGGCGATCCGGGCGTCGCAGGACCACCAGGAAAGCCGGTAAGCATTCTCATCCTTAAAACCAAAACCCTTCGCGTGTTCTTCTTCACAGACTTTTATACTTTTTATGAAATACGTTGGACTTGATCTGAAAATCTGGATAGTATATGGGTGGTAACCAATATACTATCCAGATATCAGTACGAATATCGATATTCCGTCCGGGTCACAGACCACCGTCCGTAAATGAAAAAACTGAGAAGCGCATCTTGTTTAGATGTTATATGGCTCGGGTATTCTAGTAAACCCTATTGTTGTCTGTCCTCCTTTATCATACAAATAATTTCACTGTACTTAAAACTCTTTGAAGCTTTATGTTCATAGCGTCGTTTCATTTGGCAGGGTGAGATCGGGCCAAAGGGCGAAAAGGGTGACTACGGTGACATGGGTTCCCCTGGCATGCTTGGTGCCCCGGGGCTACCCGGACCTCCAGGTTATCCTGGCTTGAAGGGAGAAAAAGGGGACAAAGGCGATTCTGTAAGTTATCATTATAATTTAATCGAATTCATTTTTATTGAAATTGTTTTAAACTTTGAATGCGTTTTTACGAAAATTCATAATCTAGTGTTTTAGTAACAACAGGTATAAATGATAACCCCTTTATATGTCTTTAGATCTTATCAAAACACCTTAACGGTTTAAAACGCGATGTATATTAATCAACATAGTCTAGAAACTTCGGGCCATAGGAAAAATAACTTCCAAATAAGTTTAACTAATATACATCGCCTTTTAAACCGTTAAGGTATTTTATTTAAACGTGCACTACTCGCGTAAACTACAGATAGTATAGATCTTTTTACAAGATTACAGTTTATTTTGTTTCTTAGTAAATAAAGCTGTTTCATGTAACTACTATCATCTTGATTCAGTGTCTTTAGAATGGAGTTACGTCAGTTTGAGTCTAAGAAACTGTATTTGACATTATACTGAATGTTCTTATGTTTACAAGTTTGTACAAACTTACGGATACGTTTTGTTCATGATAATAATTTTTAAAACTATAATTTTTTCATTTCGTGCGCTCCCCGTTTGGCTGTTCCGACTGCAGAAATACAGAAAACTACGCCGAAGACAAGTAACTATCATTATATTTTTTCATAAATATTACTATAAGTCAATAGATCACTTCCGTAACTCATTGGTTACAGGAATTGCGTTAAACACGAGAGATCTTGGGTTCGAATCCCTTGGAAACAAACCGTTTCAGTAGGGCATAGCACTGGAGTTTGAAGCTTTCCTCTTTGAAACACGACCTACGACGACTCACAAATGTTCACCTATGGGACGACGGAATTCCACTTTTTTTTATGATAAATAAAAGAATTTATTCTTATACCGCCCTCTCGTAGAAGGTTGTATTAGAGCCTTAGACTATTGGAAAATAAATTTTGGGAACTGTTAATCTTTATGCCCACTGTTGAACTTGCAGGGAGACGGAACCGGCTATGAGCTGTACGGACACGAAATGGTGAGTAAAAGTCATTTTAGTTTAAAAAATAATTCAATATAGCATTTATTTATAAATGACAAATCATGCTCCTGCGTACATATTTAAGTCCTGCAGAACTTTCCTATTTATGTTACTTTCTTTGATATAAATGATATTCACACCATCATATTTAAATGCTAAGCTTTCTTTAAAGGCAGGAAAAAGTTAAGTATTGAAAAATTCTGGTCTTATTAAAGATACAAGAGAGTAGCTTACGTTGAGTTTAAACGAAAAAAATATTTTTTTTTGCTAGTGGATAATCAACATAAACGTGTTCGCCAGGCCATCACTAATCTGAAAGAACCAATCACTAAATTTACTTCGACTAGCAATAAATACGTAAATAAAATAACCAATGATTAGATTTTCCAAAAATGGTACGCGTAGCAATTGGAATCAAGAAACACATTTGGTGTTCACTAGGTAGGACGGCCGCCATATTTCAAATACCTGGGATCCGTTAAAACTCAAAAAACCTATGGAATGAGTACACTGTAAGTGAGTTCTGCAAAAACGCAACCCGTGTCATTAAATATTAACTACGACGTAATGCAAATAGCGTACGCTATTGCAGCATATTTGACTTTGACATCAGGGACACCCTCCATCTTCAGTCCATCCTTGACCATGCATGTTAAAAAGTATCCCTGATGTTGATCCGTAGTTAAAATATACAAAAACAAGTCAACTAATATATTTCGCTTTTTAAACCAATTAAAAGTTTTCTATTTAAACTAATTATTTCAATAGAATTAAACCGAATTTTCAGATGATGGGTCCTCCAGGTGCACCAGGCCCGGCAGGGCCCCCAGGCGTAGCCGGTCCGCCAGGGATCAAAGGCGATAAGGGAGATCCCGGAATCAGAGGCAAATCGGTTAGTTACACGTCATACAAAGCGTGGAATTTTCTTTTTTAATTTGTTTATTCAAAAGGAAAAATTGTAGTATGTCGTAGCAAGAACGCGTAGCATATTTGCAATCATTCTAATTACCTATTTCGCGGCGGCTGTAATCTACAGAAAGCTTTAAGTTAACTGAAAAGCTTTCTTTAGAATAGTTATATTTTAAAACACAAGCCCTACAACGAACTGTAGGAGAGTTTCTAGTTTTAAGTTTGCCACCACTACATATCTTGAAGCGCGCTAACTTCACACTTTATTTCGCTGTCAGCTGACGTCACGTACTAAAGACCTGTATGATCTTACTAGTTGGCGTCGTACTAATGCGTGTTCGGAAATATATTTAACAAATCGTAAATTATGTCAAGCTCTGTAATAAATACAAAGCTACTTAAAATTTTAAGAAAACTAATCAACAAAATTCTTTGATGATATAACAACTGGGTTAGAACTACAATAATTCATTTTACTAACCATTTATTTTATAAATTTCAGGGTGAACGCGGTGAAAAAGGTGATCCAGGACCCATGGGGCTTCCGGTTAGTGTCTTAAATCAATTCTTAATTAAATGAAACTTATATGTATTGGAAATATTTAATTCGCACTCAAAATCTCACTATAGACATACAATGTACTTATTATAATTTATGTAATTATTACATTTGTGTAATAATTCCAGGGCCCCGTTGGTCTACCAGGAGAGCCAGGTGAGCCAGGGGAACCAGGAAGACACGGCGATCCGGGGCCAAGAGTAAGTAACCTTCACACAACAATTTCCTTACCACCCACAGAACATACACAAACACATTCTTAATACGTAGATTGCTAAGTACTAATTATAACAACTATTAACTTAGACCCCTAACATATTAGTAGACCTGCAAGCATGCTATAAACCATACACCCTTTTGCGTTTTTTATTTAGATATTATTGAGATATAGCTTATCTTAACTAATAATGAAGTATACTATATTCTTGGCTAAGCATCCGAATAATTTCAAGTATACGCAGAATGGTCATGGTGTATGGTTTTGGGTGTGGTGTGTGAACTAACCGATGTGGTGTGTGTGCTGCACAGGAGAGCGGTTGGCAGCATTTCGCATTCACGTAGTGACGCCGAGCAACATCGTGCTGCCCAAAATACTGCGCCAGACGCGTCGCTGTAAATTGTAATATATTTGTACCTAACCGCCGTAAGATGTTACTGTCTCCTAACATAAGTGTTACATATTAACTTTGTATAAAATCATATGAAATATACAATAATTTTTTACATGGAACATTAAACCTTAGAATACAGCTTCTCCACTGGAGTGTTTGTAAATGCGCGAGTCGAGATTAGTGTTAACTTATTAGTTCTTGTGATCTAAATATTGTACACACATTTCTCAAATTTATTTAAGTTTCTCCATTGATGTATTAAATTTTTAATTTACAATTCAACCGAAATATCCTGTTTGTTTTAATTGTTTTTTAAATAATAATATTATATAAGGATTTGTTTTGTTTAAAATCTTTCTCCTGTGCCAATAGCAAAACCTTAAAAAAGTATTTTATTATAACAATAATATGAGTGTCGCGATGTTCTTAGCGTAATGTCTTATCTTAACTTAAATATCCTATTAACTAAACTAAATATCACTTTCTAGCTATAATATACTTTATTTATTCGTATTACTTGCTTAGTTAAGTAATCCTAAGGCTATCATTAGTATTTAATGCATCTTTTATAAATAAGTTTCATCCTCTATCGTTATATTTAATAAGAATCTAGCTGTTCAGTGAGCAAGCTACTAGTAATCTGTATTCCAAATTTAATTTAAAAAATCAAGTACTAACATAAAAAATGCATAATTAATATACAACCAAATGCGTAAATTTTTCCGGATTATTCGGGTTTTATGGAATACAGACTATATGGTCGTTGGCTCACTCTGCGGGTCTATGGTCTTCTCAACCTGCCCAGCTACGTGTATATAGTGTAAGGTGTCCCGCGCGCTCCGTCCGCACTCTTAAAGTTGTATCGTGCGTGTCTGCTCGTCTCCTCTCTCTTTCTCTATCTCGGTGTTATAATCGTTTCGTCTTTATCTTGTAATTGTAAAATATTGCATAAGCTCTTAACGAATGAAATGTACAAAATGTAATGACTAGGTTAAGTATTGTTGTCTTTGTTGCTTCTTTACGCCCGTGGCTCTCATTGTGTCGTTGGTTTTGATGTCAACGAAAAACCAAGGGTGAGCAACGGGTGTCACGAGGCAGCCTCCGTTCCCTCGTCTAGTGTAAGTGTACCTAATAACATTAAGAATTTAGTTTTTGTATGAGATTGAAAGTTGTCATTTGTATCATAACCACAAGAGCAAATAAAATATTGTTATTCACAAATTATTTTCAAGGAAAATAAATATTTGCATGCCATGCATATTTGTCTTTTCATCTCTCCGTTTGTCAACTATTGTTTGAATCTTTCGCATGACAGGGATGGCACCCACATTTACACAGTCTACGCTGAGTCTTGGTCTTCGCATGGGATCCTACCAACTCTTCGTTCTTACTTGATATCATTCTTTAATTCGATAAAATGAAATCTTGATCGATAACACTTATAAATCTTAAAAACACTAATAAAGCCAATCGAATTAAAGTATGAAATTTCTCTAACTACCTGCAGCGTCGAAGTAAGAATCGGTAGTTAAGATGGGCATCGTGGCAGAGGCTTTTAAGGCCAATATATAAAAAAGATTTATTCCGCAGGGTCCACCAGGTCTGGATGGTATGAAGGTAAGGCATTTCGTTTATTTTGGCTTCATTGGTTGTATATTTGTTCTAATTGTTGAAATATTGTGGTGTGGGTTAACAGGGGGCGCAAGGGGAGCCAGGCGGCAAAGGTGAACGGGGTGATCCAGGCTTGCCTGTGAGTAGCACTCACAGCAATACCATAAGCTACCTTAAAATCCTGAAATATTCCTAAAGTTCTCTCTCCTGTTGTTTACCAATGAGCAAAGATGGTTCTATATATATAAAAGACCTTTTCAAGCCTTAAAATTCAGATAATTCCGAGAAGCCTGTTACATCTAATACTATTAATATGCTTACTTACTTTGAAAACATTTCAGGGCACAGATGGCATACCAGGGACTGAGGTTAGTTTGTAAATAACAATTAATATCATAAACTAACCCGGGTATAATGTATAATAACCAAATTTCTTCAATAGGGTCCGAAGGGTGAAAAGGGTTACAAAGGAGAACCTGTAAGTAAATTTCGTATAAGCACACTTACCAACTTCCTTCGACGCTGAGTGCATGCTAACGCTAACACTACCTTCACATCTCACACACTTTCATATTTTGTCATAAACAATCTTACATGTATATTATAAGGCCGCTGTAATGACACAGCAAGTGATTATATCGTGTTAAAGTTTCTGACCAGGAATGACACCTTCAACTGAATTTATTTGTGTACATATTTCTGAAATGTTCATAGAAACTTTCGAATTTACAGGGCCCTGTAGGCAAACGTGGACGTAAAGGTGACAAGGGGGATAGAGGTGAACAGGGTGTACCTGGATTGGACGCACCTTGCCCACTTGGACCAGATGGGTTACCGCTTCCTGGCTGTGGATGGAGACCGTCTAAGGTGCGTGGTTATTTATAGCAAACCGTTTGATTTAACACAATGTTGGGATCTAACTAATTAATGTTTTAACACTATAAAGGTGTTTACGTTTTAGTGCTTTCCATACTGTATGCTAAAGATATAAGTTTTTAAGTAATGCAAAAAAACCTTAGCTTTGTGTTCAGAATTAGGGCACCATTAGGGTACCTCTGGAAAGTATTAAAACGTGTGTTGCATGTGGGTGCTTTAGTTTTCTTGGGTATTTGAGTCCCACCATAGATATCGATGTGACAGGAGGCAGCACGCGAACACAGACCACCTATCGGGAGTGAGGAGGTAACGGGGGGTGAAGAAGAGGAGGAGACCGAATATGACGCTGGTGAGGTAGAGGAGGGGGAAGGGCAGGAGGGAGATGGGATGGTACGCGAATACGATGACTATGTGGACAATGCGCACTTAGCCATGCACGCAGACTGATGTCATTACGAATTGCAACGCCTAACGACTAAGGTTTGATGGTTTTTAACATATAATCATTTTCATTGTCATTCATTAGTTGTTTTGTTTTACCTACATAACTTACTAACAATAATAACTAACATGGGTTGGTGTTGTTTACATTATATTTATGATTTAACGCTACCATTACATCAAATTTGGTTTATTTTTTATGGATACAAATAAAATTTGATGGTCCTTCTTATGGATGGTCGTTAACGAGAACCCAACTTTTTAAAAGTAATTTTTTTTTCAATTTTAAAATCTTAACTATTTATTTATTATTTAAAACGATTTAGGGGGAGATGGGGGTCGTAATGTCTTATTTTTTCTTACGAAGAAGTGAAGAGTCTTGATAGTCCTGACATAAGATCACAAATGCGCAATGTTAAAATATTTGACGGCGTGTCCTCACTATACTAAAATAAAACTGTGCACTGCTTTTTATTTTATTAAGTTTTGAGTTAGAAAAATCAATTTAAAATCGTTAATTTTGAAAAGGAGTCGCTAATTTTTGGAGGGACTGCTTAGTCCGCGATTGGCTTGCGAGTTGCGCCAGCGCCGGTCGTGTAGGGCGGGTAGTGGGGGACCGCTTTTAAAACGCCGCGCACGGGCACCGGCGGGTACCGCTTATCCGGGTGAGCTTCCGTCCAGCTCTTCAAGCTCCCACCCGCAGTGCGGCGGTCCAAGTCAAGGTCGATGTGCCCCCAGTCCGTCCGGTTGTATCGAAGCCCTGGGCTCAATACGTCAAGTCCTAATAAAAAGCACTGGCGCCCAATTCTACGTGCCACGGTTATGCGTATACTCGAATTCCGCGTTCTCCTCCGATCTGGCATAATACTCTGTTCAAATCCAAATAAAAAGGTCCGGGGGGTATTCGTTGCCCTGGACTCAATACGTCAACTAAAACATATAAATGTGTCAAAAGAATTGACTGGCTTTATTTGTTGAAATACCGCTTCCCGCCCTATGGATTCACACCAATATACCCCTCAGCTCGGAAATCCTTCATATTATTATTCTTTGTATTAAGTAGGTTTTGAGCCCCTGGACTGAAACATTTCTGAAAATAGTTACTCAGATATTTTTCGATTAGATTGTCATTAGAAATGAATCTAGATCTCATTCTCATAATTTAACAGGAGGAGGGAGAATAGGCTGACCCTATTCTTATTTGTTATTAAAAAAGAGGGAGGGGGTCCAGGTACATTGTTTTATATCATAAATGAATGGCCCCTTTTTACTTTGTATAGTATAATCTGTATTTCATGCTTTCATTTTTCAAAATTATCGTTTTCAGGAGGCAATGGTAGCGTGGGTTAGACGCCGGCTAGAATTGGACTCCGTAGACAACGATTTACGAGCGGACCGTCTGAATTGATACGTCATAGAAGCTTGTGTTTTAGAACCACTCAACATTTATTTTATGGTTATTCAAGGGAATTTCATTTTGATTTTTTTTCACTGAATTAAACAAGCAAGTAACAAACAATTAAGTAACAAAAAAAATACATAAAAACACGATCAAATCACGTCTTTCCGCGTCAAAACTCGTACGTACATATTTTAAAAAATACGCCATCATTTCGTATCAGTGAAGGAAAACCCAAATTTATTTAAACAAATACCATTTTGTTCTTATCAACGGGGTTTCTCCGTCGTTATCAAAAATACAACTCAAGTCACGGGGTCATCTCATTAACTTAACATTTACCCAGATAAGATTAAAGGAGTATTTTTAAATTACCCATTATTTAACTACTAATTTATGTTTTATTTACATAAATATCCGACAATTTTATATAAATTATCATGTTTTATGAAGATCATTATATAATAAAATATTGTAATTAAGCATGTACTATTATTATAAATAAAACTTATTATTATTAAAAGTCGTACAGATTTTTGTATTTTTTTTTTGTTGTCATAGTAGACATTACAGCCATTTGAATCTAGTTAAATATTAAATTACAAAATGTAGAAAAATTGCCTGCGTTCAAATTATGTTTGTTATAAAATAAGTTACTATAATAAGATTGTATATTAACATTTTAGCGTGAAGCATATTTGTGGGTAGATTGCAAAGACCAAGTGAACTAAACAGTGATGTAGGTAGTTTCAATACACAGTTTTTTAATAATCATGCACCAATATAGAATAGATTACAACTGCTATAGTTAAAAACACTTTTGTAAGTTGATTTCATTTACCCATAAGCATATTATCTATGTAGAATTAAAATACAAATCTAGTAGCTCTAAACAGTTGAGTGTATATATAGATGTTTTAATCGTAAGAAACCCATTTGTAAATATTTTTTGCCTATATATTTTTATAAGGGTTAGGTAATAAGTGTCATTTTTATGTTCTCTAGGAATAATGATAGTAAATTGTAGATATCGTAGAATTTTTTTTTATATCTACTCTATGATGTTAGTTGACCGATCGCAGTAATAGTCAAGTAATATTATTTTCGTGTTTAAACAAATTCACAAATACAATTTTCAAAAATGCACTAGTTCTGTAAACTCAAATTTATAATTACTATCTAGCCTAGTAGCTTTATAGTATTGCGTAAATCATGTAAATTTTATAAGAATATATATTTAATTGTTATAGTAATAACATTTGTAAATAATTGTATACTGTAAAAATTATACAATACGTTTATGAAAATTGTGAAATAAATTAATTTTTACGTAATATTTTTTTTTAATTCTTATATAACTGGTCTATTGTATGGTCTAAATATTGTATAAGCTGACTGATAAATTGTATTGTAATTCGTATTAGTTTGAGGGTAGTTTTTGAATCCATTTGTATTCTTATTTACTAACCTATAGATTGAGGCATGTGCTAAATGGTACATATCTTCTCTTTTTGCAGGTTAGGCATGTTTATTTAAATGGCCAAATTTAAAATTCCTTATCAACAACTGAGACAAAAACCATTAATGGTTAAATAGAAGAATTAGACAAGCTGTACCAAATAAATACATCTTTTCTATATATTTTTAGACTATGAGGTAACAACTGTAAAATAAAAATATTAAACTTTATTGTAAAATTTACAAAAATACAAAATGTTTAATACTAGACAGTCGTATACATATTTTGTGTCGTACACATAATCTAGCAAGTCCAATCTCGAAACATAACAACAATAATATCTACAAAAAAATATTATAAGCTACAGGGCTCTACGCTTAAAATCAAAATCGTACTTAATAATAATTAAAAGAATGCTTAGTAATTGCTAATATAACCAATACAATATTGATAGCAGTCACTTAGTCATTTAGTAAAATGAGTCTTCGAGGATTTCAGAGAGCAATTGTTGAAATAAACAATGATTTCTAGCTTAGCCCTGTTTAAACAAATTAAATCTATAGTCTTACACATATTATATAAAAATATAAAGAGTTTTATCATTTGGAATGTTCTTGGGTTCAGACTAATTTCACTGGAAGACAATATACCTTTACACTTATGAAAAGTAAAAATTCAACATACAACAAAACTTACAACTATTAATATTATATATCTATAATAAGGCACTTTGCACACAACTCTTATTCATTAACTAGATAACGTTTGTTATGTAAGGGAGTGAGATTATACAGGCACATCTGTAATGTAATGTAATAATACATGACTAAGCTGGTTTTACGGTAGGTGGTAGGTAAGTACCTATCTACTCGTAGGAGAAGGAGGGATGGCACTTAAACGCAAAATCATATTCGAGGAGATCAGATCAAGTGATGTTATAATAAATATTCAAAAGACTGAGAATAATAAGAAAGATAATAGTAGTTATTTGTTTCAGAAGTAATACTGTAAAGCTATCTTAAAACGAGGGATTGATAAAATGAGCACAAATACCTGTCACTTAATGGTCCAAAAAAATTAATTAGATTTAAGTATTAAATTTGAATGACACGGAAAATTAGAATCGGACTAGAAAATATTTCACGCTTACTCAAAAATTTTAGTAACAGTTGTTCATAAAATTATACACTGGCATTAATACAATTGAGCGATGCTACCAAGAACTTCAAATACTAGAGACCAATATTATCAAAACTAGTATCTTGTAATGGGTTCTACCTTAGGAACAGGCACAGCACGTTCGAGTTTCTCCCAAAAGAAGGGGTCCTCCCACTCCAGGTATGTGTTGGATGCAACAAAAGCGGCTAGATCTGGATGGGAGGAGAGAGCTTCTGGCAACGCGCTCAGCTCTGGCAGTAATACTAGAACGAGACGAGCGCTCGTTGAACGCTGCGCATGCGCACACGCCGTCCGAAATTCAGCACGCGGCCACGGCGACGCGAGGTACTGGTCCGAGAGTAGGACTATTGTCCGCCTCGAAGAATGCACGGAGCTGACAATCTGGGCTGTGATCAGCTCGCCTGGACGCCAATCGCGATGGTGTACGCAAAGACGGCGACCCATACCCTCAAGGCGAGATGCGACTACCTGGGCACGCTCACGTTCGCAGTGCGAGAACGAGACAAAGGCATCGTATTCGTAATTTGTGTCGTCTTTCTCTTCTTCGTCCCATCCGTCCGGCCAGCGTCGCCATAGCAACCACTATAATGAAAATGAGATGTTAAAAACAAAAAATAGGTACATATTACTGGGAAGACATTGTTAGTAATAACATGTCCAAGTACAAGGAAAATAATTTTAAGCCCAATTAGCTCGATATAGTTGTAATAACAATGGGTAAAGTTTACAATATGTATTTATTATTATGCTTGGGTTTTGAGAATATTTTCAAAAACATGTTTTGTTACCAAACTACGGTCAAAACATTATGTTTTTGTCGTTGAGTACATACTTTATATTCTAGTGTACCAGCGATTTTATTAGATTCTTACTAACGCATTTATTATAATATATTGCTATCCATCTGAAGCCATATAACGAATTATCTTGGCAGTAATTAACGGAGGCATTACTGGGCACTGTTTGAAACCAAGTAACTACTTTCTTAGTATAAGCATTGTCCTTGATTTTGGATTCGCCGTTATCAGGTAAAATACCATAAAACCCATTCAAGTTCTGTCTGTAGTTTACACGAGGAATCCACATTCAAATAAAACACATTTAACGGTTTAAAACGTGAACGATTTGAATTAAAGGTGTTTCATTTAAATGACACTTCATAATAATAAATGTATGACCAATGTCCATGCAAATATGCATGTCTTAGCATATTGATAGCATACTATATAATATTAGTATTCTAATCTCTACAATGAAATAACAGTTTCTTACCTTGATATGTTTCCTCACTCGTGGGCTGGCAAGAAATACGGCGACAGATACTAGAGCCAATACAGCTGCAACGCATAGCGTAGCGAGCGGAGCGCTAAACGTTAGCGAGCTGGTACAGAGCGTCGTTATTTCTACACCAGCTATAGCTTTTCCATCGGTGCATCGGAGTGCCTCCCAATCTGACACTGACGCGCTGTTAGCACGTAAAGCCGACAACCCATCCACATTTTCACACGTGCACAAGAACGGATTGCCCGCGAGCCACAATTGACGCCCTGGCTTTCCCAAGTAGGACGATACCGCTTCTGAATTTACACGCTCCAAGTCATTATATGATAAGTTTAGCATCTGCAAAATATATGTATAAATCAGTATAATAAGTAGTACATAATATTTCTTTTTTTATATTATAGAGGATAGCAAGCATGGGGTACAATCCCAGCTCAATAAGACGCGCCGACGACTTATTGTGGATTTGCATGTATGGAAATCCACGGACTGAAACCTAAACGCGAATAAACTTCACGTTTTTGTGTATGGACGCTGGTGGTTTGAACGGAATTTCGATATACCTACCACCCGTTTAACATCCAAAGTTTCAGACGAAATCCAAATGTTTCAGAACAAATTCAAATTGATTAGAAACATACTGGGACCGGTGGGGAAAACCCCCGAACAAAAAATGTGCTCTTCGAAAACTAGAAGAGACTTATAGAGGTGACTTATTTTTATTATTTCTTTCTTTTAATCCTTTGCTATTAAATTTTGTTTGCTTAAAAATGCTTATAAATAAAACTATATATATATCTCTCAATTTACAAATAAACAATTGAATATCTATACTTACCATTATGCCAGTAGGCAACATAACAGCGGTAGGCATTTCGGTAATATTGTTATGAGCGAGATCCAGTAATGTGATAGAGGATAAATCTGAAGGTAAGTCCGGGGGGCGCTTCATTCCAACTTGATTACAGCGTACAGTTATACCGCCACCGTGCGCAGTGCATATGCAATCCTTTGGACAAGGAGGGCTCGGCACAGTACACACAAGTTCTTCCAACGACATATCCTCAAGAGCTGTGCCACCTGTGCATACTAGAGGTCCCAGAGACACACGTGCAGGAGCACCGCCCCTGTCCTGGAGACTTCGAGCGTACCAATACATCCCACAGTCGCACTGCAGCTCTGAGTCCAGCTCAATGGTTACGGACGCGGTTTCACCTGATTCCCTAGACGCCCGGTACTCTCTAGACGCGTAGACCAAGCCATGGATCGGGTTATTGCGAAGGTCAATCGTGCTCGTAATCTCGCGTCGCCATTTAAAATCTTCTCGCTGTAAGAAGACCACACTTGTGTTGTACTCATATACATCTAATAATTTATTTATGGTTCCCACTATCTGACACTTTTAAAATAACAGTTTAAATCAGTTAACATTGACGCACTCTACCTGAATGGATCACTTACTAAAATTAAACATTATAAAGACCTTTTTATCTTTAAATTTAGTCTTAATTTTACATAAAAAGCCTAAATTTTTGTTATTTTTGTGTACTTTATCATAAATATTTTATTCTTAATTTTGTAATCCTTTCTTGGCCTATGTATGCTTTAAGTATATATTATCTAGCTGTAACCTAATAATCAATAAATAAATAAATGTACTGTTTTCAATAATAAGCCCAGTAGGGGTATTAGAGTGTAAATATATCTTGCACTCATTAAAGTAAAAGGAGAAACATTTCCTTCTCTTCATTTTTAATAATAAACTGATTTGCCAAGCTATACTAACAGCTACATTAAAATATAGAATTGAAGTTTGAAGTATACCTGCAATTCAGTGATGTTATTATAGCGCAGATTGAGATCAGAGAGCCATGCCAAGTCGCGCCTCCAATCAGCACAAAGTCGTGTTACCCCAGTATTCAATAGTTCCAGCTTTCGCAACTCTACCAGTCGTGAGAGTAGAGACACAGCGTTGGGATTATGTTCAGCAGCGGTAGGACAAAGATCTCCGAGTTGATTGTAACTCAAGTCGAGCGAACGCAACGTAGTAGCGGTGGTCAGTGCGCGTACATCTGCTTTTTTTGCCCCACTATTGCGCAGGGACGCTTCTTGTAATCCTTCGCAAGTAACAACTAACTCTGCAGGCAGTGCTTCGATTTTATTAGAAGACAGGTCCAGTACCAATAGGCCGGTTGCAGCCGCTAGCCACCTCGGCTCTACATCTCGAAGTCGACAATTGCGTACGTGGAATTCACGTAGCGTTTTAACGCCTGATCCTTGCAGTGGTTCTCGACCTACACTACCACCTGCTGCACATCGGTACACTAATGTATGAATATTGCTGCAACGCTGCAACCATGCTTGCAAAATATGCTCCTCTACACCAAAGAGCATCAGCCGTTCCACAAAGCATGATCCACCAGGTGCTGGAGCCGCTAGGCTGAAGGATGCATTTTTCAGTTCAGCTCCTACCGTGAGCTCAACTAAAGGCGCCCGAATCTCGACGGAGCGCAAGGAGGCAACAACTTGGAGTGGTGCAGAGTGTAAGCGTTTACTCTCTACCTCTAAACGGTTGAGTGTAATAAACCGTTTTAATGCAATCACAGGCAGATCTTCTAAATCAGATCGTTTAATAGATAATAGTCGAAGAGTCTGTGGAAGTTGATGCAATGAGTCACTAGTGAGGTTGACATTGACTAAACGTAGGTCTGAAAGTGTTAAGTTTCGCAGGAAATCAGCAGACACAGACAAAGGAGCTTCACTTGTCACTGATAGAATAGTAAGGTTTAGTAAATGGAAATGGTCTTGTGTGAGGGCATTGGAATCAGGGGGTATGTTGTAAAGATTCAGTGTGGAGATTGCAGGCAGGGACAGATTTCGTGCAGTGAGCACCTCTGCAAGAGGTCCTTCAGGAAGGGCACATCCCCGCAATGTTAATCTGGGTACCGCTGTCACACGCCCAAAGCTTGGTAGTAAATTGCTGTCTAGTGGTACGCCCTTCAAGCAGGGCATTTGAAAATATGCCACTCCATATGTCACAGATAAATTATTACCTGAAAAATAATATGTGTAGCTATGATAACAAATAATGTGATTTATTGTGTATTGGGACTGAATCTGCACTAAGTATTATTTTTTTTACATTCCTCAGTGTTTAATAAAACATACAAAATACTTACCATCTATATTAAATAGGTATTCATCAGTCTGATGACCTTTAAAAATGCACCGTTTAGGATCTGCATCTGGTGGACATCGCAATGCAGGCTCATTAGAGTATAGCGGACTGTCCCCATTAACACCGCATAATGTAAAAATCACTAACAAGCCCCATTCAACCACGCCTGCCATTCTGTTACATCACTGATGATCCACTCAATTTTGAGAACAGTACAAACATTTCACATACTTTTGTCAAAGTCTTTGGTATTTACAAAACTGCAAAACATCAGGCCTACATAATTCGTCCTTAAACGGAGGCGATAAGAAAATAATACTACTGGTTTTACACATTGACTCACATAAACCATAAAACTGGCTATCTTGTTTACCGCAGAGAAACTAGTTTGGGTAGCGTTGAACTAACATATACGCATAATATTAATAGTAGCTATTTCAATCATTATTTTCCTGTTAGGTGGGTTTGTTGTAAAGTCCACATAAGCAATTTAAAAAAAAACTATTTACAACACAGAGTTCACGATATATAAAGTTCATAAAGAGCAGAAAGATAAATATGAGTAAATAATAAGTTTATTGTTTGTTTCTGATAAAAATAATTTAAATAAAATTGTTACCGCGCTTTTTATACATTTTTAAACACAAACAATAACATTGTTAAACATTGGTCGTTTAGAGTTTAGACTGTAAAACGTCAGTTTGTAAAAAGACAGTAAAGTATAATGACATTTGACAGTTATATTAACCACGTCACACAATCACAACGTTCTTTGAACTTATTTATTAGTTTTAACAGTAAAAACACATACATATTAAAGTATTTATAGTTACCTGAAATGGATATTAAAACTAACGTTAAACAAAATAGTTACATTCTTTTTTTATTTTTTTTAAATAATTTCTTGTAATACACTATTAGTTTGTGGATCATGACATCTGCCAGAACACAGATGCACTATTAAGGTTGATATAAAAGGATATTATAAAGTCCGATAGATGGCAGGAAAATAATCTTTAAATGATGGCGTACACATTTCTTGGGTTACATTATTTAACTAACTCTATACTAATATATAAAGCTGAAGAATTTGTTTGAACGCGCTAATGTCAAGAACTTCACGTTCGAATTGAAATATTATTTTTGAGTTAGATCATTTATCGAGGAAGGCTATAAGGCTGCAAATAATAAGAGAATAATTATGTATCCTTGTGAAATTTCACCCAGATATTAAAAAAAATGTATGAAAAATTTATCTGTGAATGATTAAAAAAACTCCGTCCGCGAAACTTTATGTCTATCTTTTAAGGTTTCGCAAGAACGACGGGATGCGACCAATGTCGTGGGTCAACAGCTTATGGAGTCGAACACGAACGATTAAGTGTGCAAAAACAAATTAGGGTGCAAAAATAACTATTTAGGTACGAAGACGCTGACACAGGTAGTTATTTATGTTTACAAGCCTAGATTTTAATGGCTTAACATATAACATTGTTTACAAACTAATCCAGCAAACTTTTTTGTTGTTTTGCAAATTATAGAAGTTGACACGATTAAAAAATATATATTTAGTAATAATGAATAATTAAGATATAATTGTATTATCATAAAAAATGGTTTTTGGATTAATCTTAAAAAATAAACATAATATACTGTCGGGAACATTTTAGCTCTTTTAAAGAGGAATAATTTTACATATTAAATATATTTTTTGGTTTCTTGAACCGTTTTTGCAGTGTATGGAAGCTCTTAGAGATAAATAATTTTGCCATTTTTTTTTTCACATTTTCTAGAGTAAGAAACCCATCCTAACTTCCTCGATCTATTTAACACAAAAATAATTATTCAAATCGCACCAGGTTATTCCTGAGATAAGTGCGTATAAATGAATAAACTCTACAGGTTTATAATATTAGTATAGGTTAAATGAGATCGCACTTAGAGTTTAAATATAACTCTTTAACGGTTTAAAAAGAAAAAAAAGGGAAAAAAGGGGGAAAAAAAACCAAAAGTTTCGCCCCCCCAAAAAAAGTTAAAAAAAAACTATAGACAGTATGGCACTAAGAGGTTTTATCTTTAAACTAAGTGTGGTGCATGCAATATACTTTTGGGAGGGAACTAGACTCATCACCTGTCTATATTAAAAGCTATGCCAGCTTCATACCCCAAAATTGGAATACGAGATTTCACTCACATTGAGAAAAGGTCCTCCCTCGATATCATCTGTCCCAAATCCTACCCTGTCAGTCCTCACTCACAATTATACGTCGGTCTTTGACTGGGGACTAGTTGTCGAGATCCCAGTGTGAAAATGATCATGTTACGTGTCCTATTTCATATATATTAAAATATTCATAGATATATTAAAATGCGTATTTTTTATTGTTTATACGAGAGTATAAGACATAAACTATTTAAAACAAAAATAACTATTTTAACTGCGACCCGTTATTTCGTGTACTTTGATCCCGTGTTACGGATGCTGCTTAATTTTTTACATTTACATTTAATTAATTATACCCTATAACTATGTATTACATACATATTCAGTCTCAAAAATGAATCTTTATTGTCTAGTGTGGTATTTAGATAAACTACTGGTAAGGACACTTTAACGGTTCAAACGAAACGTCGTGCCGAAGTTAAAAGTTTTTTTTCAAATAAGTTTAACTAATGTATCGCGTTTTAAATGTTAGGTATTTAAAGTACTACTCGCGTAAACTATAGACAGTATTTTACTGATAAGGTGGTTCCTTATATATCTTTTAAAAATTAAAAATTTAAAAATGTATACATATGTACTTAACCTATATGGCTTAAGATCGTAATTAAGTTCATTAAACGGAGAGAAGTATGATCAACTACATGCCCTTAAAATTGGACAATGTAACCGACACTGAAATGTTGCTACAATCTATAGGTACGATCTATATGTTTTTATTAAAAATTGCTAATATATACTTACTTAGGTATGTTAACAAGACATATTATGTTTTAAAACATTAATATTTTTTTCCATGTTATTGCACATGAAGGCACTATATAATTTAAAAATCGAAAATAAATTGAAAAAATTTTCGACTCTGGCAGGACTTGAACCGGCATCGTCATATATTGCATATATTACAATTACAAAAATTCTATTGAAAAAGTAACCAAATTCATATTTAAAAAAATCTCTCTATTGATTGTGTATACCCAACTTAATATGTAGGGATTGGTGATCCAAACTAAGTTAAGTTAAAGGGACCGACTCGGTCTAACGTCTTTGCCACGTCCAAGAATGCTCGTTGGTCTACTAGTAGCATGGTCTTGTTGTTGCAAGCATCTCGCTTAGATGATATATCACATGAATATTAACACCTTCTATAAACACGTGAACTTCAAATTTTTTTGTACTCCTGTCATAAAAAAACATTAACATACACCATTGAAAATCTATAAATAATGAGTTTCTAACGACTTTATTACACTGAAGCTGTTTCAAGTCAATTAAATGAGTCGGAAACGTTAAACAAAACCAAAAAAATATTTTTCACATGTTATGGTTCACATTCTACGCTAAATATTATAACAACCGATCTACAGTAAGGAACACTAGTGTTACGACTAGTTGACTACAGTCATCTAGTCGTCAGCTTTATTATCAACTGTCATATATTTTTTTAATCTCATACATTTAACCTTTTTATTATTAAATTTTAATTTAATAATAAAAAGAAAATTTTAACATTAAATTTATTAATCATAATCTAATAATCTTAAATATTTTATTTAGATAACTAAATCATAATCCTTAATTACATATTGAATACCAATTAATTAAAACGTACAGCGTTGACGCTACAGCCTTTTCAATGTTGCACGGCAGGTTTCTTAAGCCAACAATCACAGTGAATCAAACAAACAGACCAGATGCAAACAGAGATACACATATCGCAGCCTATGCATTAGAGCGAGACGGAGCACTTGTAGCATGCTAGCACGTACCGTAGCGCACCAGTTCCCTCGTAACCGCTGTGTGTAGCGGGTCTACGCGAAACGTCGTAGCATCGTGAGTTAGCAGTGATAGAGTATTGTATAAAGCGAGTGTGAAATGTGGAAAAGTGGATAAGTTCCTGTCACGGACGGACAAACACACGTACAGAATCATAGTGCGCGGGAATGGAAGCGGCCTGCTGGGCCTAGACGGTAAGAGCATACAAACTGCATAATAGCTTCAGCAGTCTAGGTCATTCGTATCAGAAACTATGTGGTTTACCAGTTACGGGATTACAATAATTTCCTAACGGGGATAGAATTAAAGTTTATTGCCGTGTAAACTTTTTACGATATAACGTTTCTTCTGTAGTTGCTTGTTTTTTTAGTTATAATCAGACAAATTACTTGCAACTAAACTGATGTTTGACGTAATTTCTTCTTTTCTCAATTCCACAATTACTCAAAGTTACCATATGACTTTAAAAGTAGAAATTTATATAAAACGTCCTAGTTTCGTCAGATGGTAAATCACACGGTTAAATATTAAATATTAATTTATATAGCCTTTACATTTGCCACTTATGTAAGTTTGAAGGTCAATTACTGTTATATTTATACTATATATGTAATTCAATTCACAAGACGTTTTCTTTCTAGGTTTTAAAGATATTGTTCTTGATAATCACAAGAACAATAGTCTTTCTTGTCAATATGAATTCTGTAAAGCATTCAAAACGTCGGGTCAAAGTTTATACGTTTAAGGAATTAGCTAATAAGTCACATTTTAAACTATTGAGATTGTTAAGAAAAGGCCAATACCACCTTAAAGCTACTTGTAAATTCTCTCCGTAAAAATTAGTTTCGGTTAGTAGTCACTGAAAAGTGAGGCTGGCTACCCACACGGAATTAAGTATCAAACTTGTGCACTGACATACATATTAAAACAACATTTAAAGATAGGACAAAAAGGTGGCCCATTTTTTTAAATTGCGCTACATAAAAAATCCGACAACGTTAAAAAAAAAGACAAAAATACAATACAATGATTTCATTCCCATTCATGTAATTTATATAAGAAAATCAGGTATCAAGTAGAAATACTTATGATTATGATAGATTATGCACACGTCTAACAGAATTTGAAAGCGTCTTCTATAGAAATTCCTTCAACACGTCACCACACGCAATAAAAAGTATGGTATTTTTGGCACTTATTTTTTTTGTTAGTGCAACATTTAAAAAACCGAATAAAAGTAAAACATTTTCAAATAGGGTCTCATGCTTTAAAACAACGCTGTCTATTCAATAATTATATTTTTATAAAAAATGATGTCGAGTTATAGATTCTTTATATTATAACTATAGCTATATACTCTGTAATTTTACGAGCTACGAATGCTACGCTGGACTAAGTACGCTCTAGGTAGCATCTTTATCACGAATACGAAATGACGATGTCCGCTAGAATTTGGTTAGATTACAAAGCCTTTCTATATAAAACCTTATTCCTTTGCAATAAGGCTTTAAGTGGATCTAGCCTGAGATTTATTACCTTCTCAGATTAGAATAAAACGAATTTGAATTATTGCGTTCTGTGACACTGAGGTTTTAACTTTGAATTATTCTTGCGATAATATATCACTTTGTATTCGGTGCTTAACTTGTATTATAATGAAGAGAAATTGTACAATTATGTAATTAAATGCCATTAGTAGTATAAATATCAAAACATTAGTATATTATAAAATTGTGACAAGCATGGAGTCCCCTGATGGTAGATGATATACCAGAACAAGATGCGCTGTCAGAAATGTACATACTCAAATCGAAACGCGAATAAGGTACACGGCTTCTTCACCTGTGGACGGTGGTTCGTGACCGGAACGGAATTTCTATATTCCACCCATTTATTATCCAGATTTTTAGAAAAATTCCATCATATTTCAGAAAAATTATAAACATGTAGGGCCCGGTAGAGGTCGATCCCACGTCCCGTCGATTATTTGCTATACATTGCTACCATTAGACAAATAAGCCAGTTGAAATATACATTTCATTGGTGTGATAAAAGCCATGATAATAATAATATATTTATAGTATTTTTCTACCATTTTATTATTTCTTCAACTATAGAATACTATTAAGTATTATATAGGTTTAAGTTTTAACAATATTTACAAATAAGTAAAATACATAAAAGCCTTACTTGCAAAAGTTTATTCTGATAAGTAGGACAAGACGTTCTTTCTTATTTTTATTTTTTGAAGTGCCAAAACATGTATAAGTGTGTTCTTGATAGAATTTGCTTACATAACCACCTAAGATATAAATATATTTCTTTTGTATTTCTCAAATTAATGACTTTCCATTAACGCAATAATAATCGATATAATTCGATGTACATATCGGGTAAAGGATTTAAAATTCAAAAGCACTGAATTCTTGATTACCCATGGGGTATGGGAAAACACATGTTTGTGTCCGTTTCACTGATCGGTTTTATTTACACGCAAGTAGTCAGCTACTTCCGTGTATAAAACCTTCGTCGTCAGACTTCCGTGCCTGCCCCACTTCATTGTTTCCCCGGTATGACCTTAAAGCAATACTAGGCAACATATTTAAAAATTTAGCTACAGAGGTGGCATTTAAAATGAATAAGTGTTGTATAATTTTCGACCTAAAAGAGTTCGATAAACTGGCCTGTCACTACCAGAGCTACTCGTAACATAAGTGGTGGTTATTCAAGGCGAACTTGTAAGCAGTACAAGTAGAAGGTTATTCTATACTTAGGTTGAAGGTTCGACACGCTAATACTGACCTTCAGGTGCCGGCTCCACCGCGACCGCTTGGTCAATGCTTCTCATACAAACATACACGTCATAGTAGATGTATTATAGATTCGTTAGTGCAATGTATGGCTATTGTAATTTTTTAGAAACATGTTGGGCTTCGTCTCGAAGTCTGGATTTCTAATGGGGGTAGTAATATCAAAAATTCCCTCCGAGTCACAACAGCACCGTCCACCACCACCAAAGTCGTGAAACTTAATCGCGTTGACAGTGCTTCTTGTTTATCAATTGAACGTCATGTTTGTCTGCCGTCCTCTATCATAAAAAAGTGGCTTAAATTATTTTTTATTTAGAACTGGCCTATCTACCACTTCGTATGCGTGGAATAGTGACAATGCCAAATGTAACTTTCCTTTGTTAATTATTTTATAACAATTTATTAACAAAAGAACTGATTTTAGACGAGTATTTGCTTTACAACGGGGGTGCACTTCCGAAAAGCATAGTTTGGATTATTTCCAGTAACGGATACAAAATTAAAAAGCGACTTCCCAAATTAAATTCGATTCTTTGATGTCTTTTGTTGAACTAAATCTCTTGGTGACAACTAATCGTACATCATACAGAACTACCTTGTAATAATATTAACATTTTTTTTAAAATAAGCAAGCATGTGCACATTAAAAACTATTCAAAACTTTTTTAACTACATTTACTATTCTGCCACTCTCAACGTCACCCACATACAGATTTATTAAATGTACAGACAAACTATTTCCTCTTGCTTTGATTATGTACTTAAGCAATACATTCTAAGTTTAAATGAACTATAAATAGGGTTGATTAGGGTGTGAGTACAGAAATAGTTTTCGGATTGCGTGTTACGGTATATTTCACTTTCATTATACGATGAACCACACGAACTACCGTTGAATGAGGGGTCGGTCATGTTACTGTAGTCAATTTACCTATTAACAAGACAGTATTAAATACTGTCTGTAGTTTACGTGAGAAGTACATATTTATTTTTACTTAGATTGGAGATACCCTCCATCTTTAGCCTGCGCGAAACCTCGGCTGCTGCAAAGCATCCGAAACGTCGACTAAAATATTTTTTTCAAATAAGTTTAATTAATATATTTTCCTTTTTTAACCGATAAAGACAGTAATGTTTTAGTGTCGCCTCCGTAACGCTTAAAATAAACATATTGTGTTTAGCATAAGAGGGTCTAGCTTCAAATCATGATCATGCGGCCACAGCACAGATTATAATAATATAATAAGTAGCTGGAAGATGAAAAAATGTCATTCAAATAAAAACAGTTCTTGTGAGTTAATGTTAAAACGGTTGGAGACATTTTTTTTATTATTTAAAAAAGACTAATTATTTAACACAATTTATTTTTGGATTTTCGCAACGTACGCAACGGAAACACTAAACGATACATATTTTTTCCGTGTTTTTTTCTCCACATTTTTCTGTATTTTCGCTCCTAGGGGCCGCAATATGTTATATAGCCTAAGCCCTTCCTCGATAAATGGTCTAACAAACACAAAAAAAAAACTCAATTTGAACCAGTTGTTCGTGAGATTAGTGCCTTTAAACAAAAAAAAAAAAATAGCGTTCGATACTACAAATAACTATAAATTTTCGGATATACGTCCCCGACGGCAATCTACACGTTCCGGATTTCGGAATCACTCCGATAACTGTGAAGGTAAGCTGATTTCAGTGTTGTGTTTGTGCATGGAGCTGTGCACGAGAGGGAATCTAATATCGATTGGGCACTAACTGCTCAATTATTGGTGTTTGGCGAATACTATTTCGACGTTTTAAATACTAATATACTTGGATTATGACACCGAAGATTATTAGAATGGAAGATATTATTATACAACTAGCTGTGTCAGCGACATCGTCCGCGAGGATGGTTATTTTGGGCATCCAAATTCTTTTTTGCAAACCCCTTCATCTTTAAAAACTCAAGCGACGTCGGTCGCGTCCATTCCCGTCGTTCTTTCAGGTTAATCTTAAAAGATAGACATATTATAGCGTTGTGACATTTAAAGAGAAATCATTCTTACATACATATTTTTTGGGTACCTTGAACCGTTCTTGCAGCGAACGCCTCATACCCGTAGTGATGAATAATTTTCCCCGTTTTCTCCACTTTACCACCAGAACCAGAGAATGAATAGTTCCTCCCCCCCCCCCGCCCCCCTTTTTTCCCCCCCCCCCCCCCGCGGGGCCCCCCCCCCCCCCCAAAACCCCTTTTTTTTTTTTTTGGTTCTCGAAAAAAAAACAATATATTATTTTTTAAAAAAAAAAAAAAAACAGTAGGAGATTAGCTCGTTCGAACAAACAAACAAACTCTTCAGCTTTATATAGAAGTATATATATTTTTAAATGTAGTTTCATTCAATAACAGTTTATACATTAAAAATCTAGTTAGATTGAAAACAATCAACACGACAAGACAATGTTATGGTGTGCATAATATAAAAATATTACCAATTTTCGAAAAAATGGTTTTCACATATTATTGGAATAGAGTTAATGTAGATAAAAGTTGTGTTCCCTTTTCACACCCAATATGTACAGTTTAATGTCCCGTCTGTGTCGTAAATTGTTTTTCAATATAAAATCGATTTTTAATTTATATATATCAATAATTTATAATGCATATACGGCAACAGAATGTGAAAAACATTGAAATTTTCATACTATTCAGGTATTTCTTTAAATAAAAATATGTATATACTTTTGAAAACTTTATTATTTTTTACATTTTACACATGAAGGCACTATACAATTTAAAAATCGAAAATAAATTGAAAAAATTTTCGACTCTGGAGCGACTTACATTGCGCGAGAGGTGCATGTATCAAAACGTTGAAAAAATTCGACGATGAGGTGTAGGACTCGGTAGCTCAATTGGTAGAGCAACAGCACGGAACGCTGACCATGCCGGTTCAAGTCCTGCTCGAGTCGAAAATTTTTTTAAATTTTATTTTGATTTTTAAAACATGTATATACTACCTAAAAACTGCATATAGATGATGCAATTCAATTATTATTTCCGTTGTATATACCTATATAGTATGTATATTCATCATTATAAGCACTAATTTAATATTATAAGATAAGAAATGTAAATATATGAATTAAAATGTCTCACAAGTGCTGTCTGTAGTTTACACATTGAAATAAAACATTTTAACGGTTTAAAACTCCCTCGACTACAGCTGCTGCAAAACATCCGAAACGTCGGGCCGTAGATAAAATAATTTGATACACTACAAGTGATTTTCGTAAAACCTTTAGAGAAATAATATTCAGTCTCAAATAATATTATACCATGGGAAATTATACAATTTAAAATAGAAATTCCCTCGACAATCGTCTCTAAATATTATTGAAAGGGACTTCATTCAAACATTCGGAAATTCGTTAAAAAAACACTCTGATTCGAATTTTGGCAGTACTGTAAACAAAGCTCCTTTTTAGCCATTTTCACGAATTGGTGTGTTTAAATTTTTTAATAAAACACTTTTACGGTTTAAAACGCGATATATTAGTTACACTTATTTGAAAATGATTTTTAACTTCGGCCCGACGTTTCGGATTTTTATAGAAGTTACCCTTGATATTTTTAAGGGTTGTAAGTTTCGTGCAACGGATTCAAAAAACATTAAACAACATTAAAAGAATAAATGGCAACAAGAGTAGTTGAACGTACCTAACGAAGTGTTTATGGTATTCGTAGGGATTTTTCACAGACAATATTTATGAAATTAAATTATTTACTAATTGCACTCTAAAGGAATACGATAACTATCGCACCCGGAGCGTAAGTTGAGACTTTTTGATTAACTACTTAACAAACTTAAAATAATTAAAGTCGAAACTTTGCTAATTCTGTTCAATTTAACCTTATTGTGACTGAGCATTTTCTTCAGGGTTATTTTGAAGACGTGCTAAGCGTCTTAGAATCGTATAATTTCTCCGCTATAAATAAAATTAAATGCAGGTGCAAATTTCATATCTTTTCTTAGAAGTTGTGTCGGTATTGGTTGAAAATGATATTTTTATCTGTAGTTGATTTTTGTCGTTTATACGTCAGTTAAACAACTGGTGACTTATATAAATTAAAAACGGACACGGTAGCTCAATTGGTTAGAGCAACAGCACGAAACGCTCTGATGCCGGTTCAAGTCCTGCCGATGTCGTAATTGTTTTAAAATGTATAATCGATTTTAATTTATATAGCGCCATCATGTACAATGACATGCGAAAAATATTAAAGTTTTCAAACTGGTGGCCATTACTTTTTTAAAACCAAGTTTAAGTTGTGAACTTGGTGAACAAAATTAGATTCTTTTACAAATTAAATATTAAAATTGTAAAAGTTAAGTTAGTTGTTAAGTTAGTTGAAATGTTTTTCTTTGGACAAGGTTTACTAAACACGAGAGATGAGCTTAGCCTTTAGAGACCAACGCAATGCAGAACTAATGATTGACTAAGCGTTACATTGGAAGAAATCCAGACTACTCTGAGGTCTGGCTGACGGCCAAGGACACCTCGTGACGCCGCCATGACGACAATTATCCCAATGTTGGCACTCTTATACTAGGTTATTAGTTCTCTACGAAGGCTGCTACAGAGAAAGTAATATTTTCTGAAACACGCATTAGTAGCCAAATATATTATAGATAAAATCATATTTTTGGAAGATTTAAAAATGGAACGTTCTTCTATTTTGTAACGTGGCGATCAAAGAGGCAACTTATCAGAGGTTTTATTCAAATTGCAAACTGGCTGGTAAAGAAATATGGAATTATGTTATTAGTTGTTCGTCAGCTTCGTCATAAGTGAAATCCTAACTTGTTACTATGCTGCGCGTTGGCCGCATGGAATGATGGAATTATTGTTTCCTAGCTTGCGTTTCATCTCTTACCTACCGTGTCATAAGTATTATTTCTTCTCTAAAAGAAAAATAATATATACGATCACTCGTTTGACGTGAACGGAGACAAACGCGATATATATCAGGATAATTTTATGTCAGTTCCTTTTTTAAGAGGTTGAAAATATATACCTACAAAAGTGCAGCTAACGTGATTTTTTATACATATAATACAATCTTGGACTATACACTAAAATAATTATGACTGAAATACCTCATTCAAACTTCATAGTTTGCTCTTAAACCTTAGGTATAATAATTTCCAGACTCACGCCAAGCTGACGTTAAAATTTGCCAGAAGTTTCATTAAAACATTTCCCAGCTTTCTTTGAGATATTTCAAAAGTTAAAGTACGCTTAGAGCTTTAACGCTTTGTGTTGTAACACTATATTAGTGCAGTGGAGTTTGAGAAACCTAGTAATATTTCTAGCAAGTATTTGAAATTTGGGTCATCGCCTATCATAGTAATAAATGCCGTGTATAAGCTCATACTTTACTTCTGGAACTAATATAGCATCTAGATATACGACCTTGTTTCAGATTTTACAACAGGCAATTAAATAATCACTATGGCTCTGTTGAGTAGGTCTCTTGCTCTCCGAAACGTCGAATCGTAGATAAAATAAATTTAAACTAACTTAACGAATACATTTCGAGTTTTAAACCGTTAAAAGTATTTTATTTTGATTCTTCACATTAATTTACTGAATAACCTCCATAAAACTCTATATTTATTCATTCAATTAGTATATTTCTCCTTCATTACATTATTTAAAGTTAGTTTACGATGCTGCGAGCCGCAGATAGCTTTCAAATAAAACCTACTTTCCAATTACTGGTGAAAATAAAAATCTATGAAACGATTCATATTTTAAATACGAGTCAATATTGCGATGCTGTTTCACTGCATCCCGATTCTGCTATTTACACAGACCTCTCGATAGCTTGTCTACCTTCGCTAACTTTTTACTTTCCGAGACATTTAACACAAGACACGAATGACAAATGCTGTCGTTATATTGTCATCGTAATGCTTCTTAATTTTTATAATAATTGTGTAACATGTCAATTTTATTCGCCTACTATTATCCTTTCACTTGCCTCTCACTGTCCGTGAATTACCAGAATCAGGGCCCCGATCGAGTGCAATATTCACTGTGTACAGTCGCATCGGGAAAATAAATGTGTTAGTAGCTATGTACAGTCGCACTCGCAACTTGGAATAAATTACATGTATGTTTAGTTCTCATTCCAACACAGCACACAATAGCTCATCCAGCCTTAGTAAATGTCGTACTTCAGTAAAGCTCTTATGCTACAATAGGGAATTGCTTGTTTTTTTTTTAATTTTATACGGTAGGTATGTAGGGCGTTCTGTTATCTAGTATTTATTCATAAGTATCGAATGAAGGACATTTAATTGTTATCAACGTAACTGATAATGATAAGAGTTACTGACGTCACTATATTTTAATTTACGTTTTACAAACTTGAATATTCTCAACCTGTTAATAAGCTTAACGCTTTTAAATAACCACCATTTGAAAATTATCACGACACGGAGAGAACTGGTGTCGGTCACGGCTGCTGCAAAGCATTCGAAACGTCGGGCCGTAGTTTACATTATTAGGTCAAAACAGTTTAACTAATATATATCGCGTTTTAAACCGTTAAAGTATTTTATTTAAATGTGAACTACTTGCATAAACTACAGACAGTAGGTATTGAAGCTTAACGCTGCTTTTAAGCGAATAAAAATGTTTACCGGAAATACATCGTTCATTTGTTTCGTAAATAATTAAAATCCTTTTCCACAGTATGTAATTTACTAATCGCAATCATGATCCTCTCAAAGAAATTGCAAATCAATATTTTTAGGATTCGAACCCAGGACTTATTGCGCACATCCTTATATGCCATTAAACATTTAGGCAAGACAATGGTTATCTATAACGTAATAAGAGGTTTTTATCACTTTTTATATACTTATATAAATACGACCTATTGAGAGATCTCGTTATACTTGAAATGATATGCACGTGCGGTTCATCAATGGTCGTCGAGGAGTGTTCGATTTAATCACGATGTGATTGGATTGTAGCATCACTAATTAAATGTAAATAGGCCATGTTGTACTGTTCAATTCGAATGTTTCACTTGTGAGTGATTTATCGCGATGTAAACACTTGCATTCGTGGTTCGTACTTAAAATTGTGTCGCCATTGTTTTAATATAGACAGATAAGTACGAGTTTAATGGTAAGTTACTGATTTAGTGACATCTAAACAAGATGCGCTCTCGAGCTTTGCTTTTAGATATTCGGAAAAGAACACAGACTGAAACCGAAACGCGATTAAACTTGATGGCCTTTTCATCCTATTCCTAACACCCATTTAATATCCAAATTTCCAAAGTTAAATTACAGAAAAACAAGTTTAATAGTTAGAATTAAGATCCGTTATAATGTAGCTCAAATATTTTTAATTTGTATAAATGTCTTTACACAACTTCAAGACAAATTCTAACAAACAACAAAACATTAAAACTTGCAACATTATCTATATTAGCCAACTCTTCCAGGTGACTATATAATGTTTAACCACTGTAAAATTATGCAAGATAAAACTGAAATTAAAAAACAACTACGGGCTTTACTGTATAATACACTTATTACTAATGACAGTAATTTTCTACGATTGATGTTATAAGGTACCATTACGATCTTCATTTAGTTTCTTAGTGTGCCGTTAAAATTCGTCGTACTAATATGTATTCAAACATACAAAGTATTTAGTAACTTTAATTATAAGGCAGGTATAGGCATATGAAATTACTAATATTTTTTTTTACAGATGTGCTCGTGCGCGGGTCGGCCGGAGCGCGGGGCGGTGCGCGGGGAGGGGTGCTGCCCCCGTCCCCCGCGCCGCACCCGTCCCACGGCCCCACCGCGCTGCACGTGCTCAAAGCCTTCGTGTTCATGCTGATCATCGTGGGCGCGGTGCTGGGCAACGCGCTGGTAATCGTATCTGTCAGACGGCATCGGAAGCTGCGCGTGATCACGAACTATTACGTCGTGAGCTTGGCTGTGGCGGATATGTTGGTGGCCCTTTGCGCTATGACCTTCAACGCTAGCGCTGAGTTAACTGGGGGCTGGCAGTTTGGCCCAATTGCATGTGATGCTTTTAACTCATTAGACGTGTACTTCTCTAGCGCGTCCATACTCCATCTATGCTGTATATCAGTAGACCGATATTACGCCATCGTTCGACCTCTAGAGTACCCCCTGGCTATGACGCCGCGGACTGTGGCGTTTATGCTAGCAAATGTGTGGTTGTGGCCAGCAATGATCAGCTTCGTGCCGATATTCATGGGTTGGTATACAACAGAACAGCACCGGGCTTTCCGTCGCGCGCACCCCGACCAATGCCCATTTAAGCCCAATCTCCCCTATGCGCTGCTTTCTTCAAGCGTGTCCTTTTGGGTGCCAAGTATCGTGATGTTATCTATGTACTGCCGCATCTTTCGTGAAGCGATACGCCAGCGTGAGGCGTTAGCAAGAACATCTTCGAACTTGCTGCTAAATTCTGTGCATCGGCATCGCTCGCAGCGGCAGTACTATCCGCCAGACCTGCACGATCAGACTGACCCCCTTGATCCAGCGGGCGCATCTGAGCCGACTGATATGACCGAACTCAGCCCCAGCCCGCGCCGTTCGGAAGCAGGTAGTTCCGGATATTGTTCTGGAGGTATACCGAGCTGCGGTTCCGCTGTCAACGCAAAGGCCGCCACGGAGTTGAACACTCAAGGTAAATATGGATTTGATTTTGTCTTTAACACTATATTCAAAAGCGTAAATATCAGATTTTCTAACCTTGTTATTGTTTAAATAAAATACTTTTAACGGTTTAAAACGCGAAATATATTCGTTATATTTATTCAATACTTAGTTTTAATTTAATACGGCCCAAATTTTTGGACGTGTTGCATTAAATTGTGAACTAATATATTCTGCGTTTTTAACCGTTAAAAGTGTTTTTTCCTGAAATATTTTCCGTTAATAATTTCTATACCAACCATTATGGTAGAGAACTGTGACGAACTTTTGAAATAAATAAAGTAGGACTCGATAGATCAAATGGTTAGAGCAACAGCACGGAACGCTGACGATGCCGGTTGCAGTCCTGCCCGAATCGTAATTTTTCAATTTTTTTTCGGTTCTTAATTTATAAATGAGGTACTTATGTTATGTATACATACTCCAATAACTTAGTTGGAAAACAGGTATAAAACTCGATGTAATTAAATGAACGTAAATGAAACAGTTCTCATTTTTCAGAGCTCTTTGAAAATGGCAATTAATTAAGCGAATCGAGCCGCACAAGCTTTGATTCACTCACACACACCTTTCCACAACCAACACTTGACGTTGTTCAACTTCTGTTAAAAATAAATACAAACAAATTGTCCTGAAATGTTAATTATAACGTTCCAATTACTTTATTGTTACGCTTTATTGGCGTGTCGGCCAATTAATCAAATGTTTAATTAATTAAGTAGATACTTTTGAAGCATTGCTTTTCACGATCTGTCAAAGCAACTTTAATTGGAAATATGACATCATTGTCGGGGAGGTCGGACGCATATTTCCAATTTCGTTACAGGGATTTCTAGTAGATTGTACAGTTTATGTTAAAAAAAAAAAGACCTATTATGAATTGTAAAAAAATAAATACGACACGGGCAGAATTTGAACCGTTTCCGCGGTGTTGCTCTAACCAATTGAGCTAGTATTTTCATTTACTTTTTTTAACATTATCTGTATAATCCACTAGTACTAATTTATATAGTGCCACCATTACGTGGTAAAAGAATCTACATATAATTTTCTGAGACGCCCCAGTAACTTTAAAAATTCTTGACTATTAATAGTATGACGACTGATTTGTACAATATATATGAACGTAGGAACGTAGACAAAATTTTAAACACTGCCCATATTTTATGACTGTGAGATCGTATTTTTTTTAACTCAGTACCAATAGATTCAAATGTTATTATTGTAAATATGGGCGCTGCAACAACTGAAACCTCTTTTTCCTCTTGTGAAATAGCAGACACATATTCACTGATCAACTTAGTTCAGAAATTATTTTTGCGTCTCCGAGATTCGAACCCGGAACTTTAAAGTGTTTAATGGCTAAAATAGCAATGTTGACCTATTAATATCCTTATATAGAATTATCTGAAACATTTAAGTCTGATTAAAAAGGATTTCATAAAGTTTACTATCACAAAGTGCGATTCTTTGTTACTATGAGGTATTATGACCACAATGAACTGGGACAAACGCAAAACTTCGTAAAGTTCTCGAGAAAGTTTTGACCGTCGTAGCGAATATTCATGTAAACGGTAAATCTATAATAATACTTTGATAAAACTTAATGTGACAAGCTGCAGGACTTATACTTGAAGTATAGTTGAACGTCTGTAGTTTATGCGGGTAGTATACCTACATTTAAATGAAACACTTTAATGGTTTAAAACTCGATATATTAATTTAGTTTATTTGTAAATTATTTTCAGTCTCCCTGTGACCTACGGCTGCAGAGCATCCGAAACGTCGTAGTTAAAAATAATTCACACAAGTTAAACTAATATATATCGCGTTTTAAACCGTTAAAGTATCTTATTTAAATTGTGCTATATGTAATTATGATTAACATAGTTAAAAATATTATTTTAAATATTTGTGTACTTTATTATGTTTACTACTATTAAAAGACAACGTTTGTACAGTGCGAGTTGTAGGAACAACTCGCACTGAGTGACTAATCAAAACAATGATAGGACATAACGCATTCACACATTTGTTATAAATAAAAAATCTGTCAAAGCAAGTCATTGTGGGCTTAGAATTTAAATGAAAAAAAAAGTAATTTATTATTTTTATAGTCTCTTTTGTTGTGTAGGGGCGTCCTTACGGGCCGCCGGCAAAGCTTGGCGTGCGGAGCATAAAGCTGCGCGCACACTGGGAATAATTGTTGGAGCCTTCTTACTTTGCTGGTTACCGTTCTTTCTCTGGTATGTATAAGTTAAAAATATTAACACATTCCTAGTATATAGATACTAAATAATGGATAGTTGGACCCCAAAATTGTCTCTTTAGTTAAGTTTTATAAAAAATATATATTATATAAAATAAAGTGTTTTAAAGTAAACATTACAATGGCAAGTAAATAAAAAATCGATTATACTACGATGAAATACTCTTTATTTATCCAATAAAACTAATTTAAATATGGACAAACAAAAACATAAAAGATGAAAGCTTCCATTTTAAATATGTTTTTGTTAGCTTTAAGTATTTCAGAAATATCATATATATTATAAGTCCCAATCTTAACGTTATCTTGAAATACGTTTACCTCAAACATTCTAAGTTATATATCAACGTTAATGAACTTGATAAGTGCCGGTAACTTTAGCGTTTCTTTCCTAACAAGGTATCTTGGAAGCGAGTGTGTTATCTGATATTATACCCCACAGGAAAACTTAAGCTGCTCTCCTCTTAATTACTCAATCTTCATTAAGAAGTAAGTAATGACTTACCATGTAGGACGAACCCATTATTCAAAAGTTTAGTTGTTAACGAGTTGCATATTAAATGTTTCATTCGTGTTTCTTGGGCGCGAGTTTAAAACTTGTAGATTACTTCGTATTTTTCGAGTACACACACACTTATTTATTACAATTAGAAAACAGTTAAAAAACCACTTACACTGTCCATTATACTTTTATTTATTACGATTTTTGTTGTTTTTACAAAGTTTCATATTTAATGAAGTAAAAAATTTATTTGTATATTTAAACCCAATATATGTATATGTTAATTGTCATGAAATTATATTCGTTTTATAAATAATATGTATGTACTTGAATTAAAAAAACACGGATAATAATAAAAACCGATCATAAAAGGTTTGACAATTTATTCACACAACGTAATAATTAAAGAGAATGTAATAAAGATTGAATTATCATATTGAACTTATCTATAATGGTTAAATATATATGGTAAAAAATGCATCTTTATACATAAAATCGTTTTTAATAACAAAATGTCTTTAAACAGGTATGTGATAACGACAGTCTGCGGTGAGCGTTGCGCAACGCCAGATGCAGTAGTGGGCGCGCTATTCTGGGTTGGGTACTTCAACTCGGCGCTGAATCCACTGATATATGCCTACTTCAACCGAGACTTCCGCGACGCTTTCAAAAATACCCTCCTTTGCGCTTTACCTTGCTGTTTTCGCTGCTGCAGTTGGAAAGATTCAGCAAACACGCATTATGTTTGATCGTGTAACGCTGTGGTCACCTGTAAACTGAATATTGTGGCAATAATGCTGACATATTCAATGACTGCAATTATTCGAATACTTTTTGTAGTTTATGCGAGTAGTACACATAAAAAAACACTTTAACGGTAAAAAACGCGAAATATATTAGTTACACTTATTGAAAAAATATTTTGACTACGGCCCGACGTTTCTGATGCTTTGCAACAGCCTTGGTCACACACTAAAAGTGGAGGGTTTCTCTAATGTCAAAGTAAACGCTGCTACGCCAGCGCCATCTTTTACATCGTAGTCGGTATTTGGCGAAACTGGGCGGGTGCAATGCGGAATAAATTGTGAGACGATGATGTATACCATATGTTAACTCGTAAAATATGAAAGTTTCATATTACCTGAGGTATCACGTACACTGTACACGTTCACAGGCGACCACATTTGCGTAAGTACTGTCTTAAGTAAGGTCTACAAAACGACATAAATAATATGTTGTCTTGTTAAAGAACAGTCACAAACGAACCGATTATTTAAAACAAACGGGCGTTGTTACGTTTACTTTGGATGTCAATTGTCAATGTCAAAGAAATGACAGCTTATTGATCTTTCATCAAGTTTGTACCGCCATTTTTATTTTTACCTCTAAACGTGTTCTTTACCTCTTTTTGTAGGCCTTACAATACGTTCTGTTGTAAGTAAATATCTGTGATTATTATTTACCTATTAGCAATATCCTACTTTAAGCGTTGTTGTGATAACTGAAGCAGTTAAAGCATTTTGATGTATTCAAGTTAATGCGTATGAGAGTAGAAGATCTTTGTAAATATGCATACGATTTAGGTAAGACGTTTCGTTAATTCGTATAGAACTTTATTTTATATAAATAGTAGACAGTTTCTTCTAGATGTATGAAGTTAAGTGAAATAAGTAAGCTGTAGACGACGTAAAATAAACACAATATTTTTTTGTATTATAAAAAAACTACAAAATGGTTTTATTAAAAACTATGAAAACAAATTGAAAAAATGTTTCGACTCGAGCAGGACTTGAACCGGCATCGTCAGGGTTCCGTGCTGTTGCTCTACCGATTGAGCTCCGGAGTCCTACACCTCATCCACTATTTTTTCAACTTGACTCACGCAATGTAATTTCAACCTTAACACTAGCGTATTAAGTATTTACATTGCGCGAGATATGGTTTTATCGTTGTTATACGACTATTCATTTGTGACTTAAGTTGTCCAGTCTGAATTGGCTTTATGCTCAAATCAGGACATCCTGTATAAAGGTCTATCTTAGTCAGTTAGAGTCATCGAGTTAATGTGTCGCTTCAAAGGTTGTGATCACAACTCCCGAGTATTATTTTATATTCGCCTCGTGCAGTCAGCGGCTCGTAAAAGTGTTGTTACCGAAGTATATGCTTAGTTTAGATCATATCGTTGAATAGAATGTACTATACTTTGTCTAAATTAGGATGACAAGTTTGACGATTCTCGTTCTATGACAAACTGAATTTTTATTTACATTGATTAATAATAAACTCAGTAGAAAATTAATGGTAATATAAAATAGTTTTTTTTTTTAATTTGGCTTAAATACCGCCGTATATATTTTTTAATGTATAAATTACGTCAAGTAAAAAAACAATAAAAAAAATACATTTTCTTTACTAATTTATAAATTATGTCTATAAATTATAAATGTATAATACAAAAGCTTTCGGGCACCTTATTAACTTTTAATGCCAATTTTCATACTTATCATCCTTTGCCACACAAAGCATAGTACACAATATGTAGTTGCTCAAATTGTAAACGCAATAATAAATGTGAATATAGGATTACTTATATGTAGGAGAAATATATATTTGTTGTTACCATGTATTTTATAATTAAACTAAACGCTAAGAAACATACAGATGTAATAAGCAGGTACTTAAATATGCTTGAGTTTTTATGTCTGTTTATAAGGTTGGTAACACAAAATTTCGCTTCATAATATTGCATTCTTTAAACGTAAAAAAGAATCTTAGCGTCCACTTAATTTCTTGAATTACACGAAATATCCACGTTGATAAATTCTTAAGCAAGGTTAACTGTCAAAATTATTAATATATATTTATTATTTACGAGTAATTAGGAAAGAATCACGCAGGTCGTGAATTGTTTAAACGAAGTATTCATTTTAATGAATAATTTGTATATTTTATTTAATCAGAGAGTTTAATTAAAGTGCTGTTGCTCTAACTAATTGAGCTACTATGTCATACACGTCTTCGTCGTTTTTTTTAAACTAAAATCGCTTTCTAATTGTTATGTGTCATCATATGAAAAATATTAAAGTTTTCAGTGAGTTTAGTTTAAATCATTGCAGTGTAATTTAATGTAAATAATTAATTTGCAAAAGGGGAAAACAAATACGTGAAAAATAAGTGTAACATATGAGATTATCAGTATTTATTGTGTATAGTATATAATTCCAGAAAAGGGAATAAAATTTAATCATTATAAGTTATTATATAATTTACTTTTTAATCCATTTGTTATAAATATTGTGCAAATTTACATATTAGCGCTGTCGTTTTTTGTCATTTAAGATATTACTTCGATATTTAAAAATCTTTTTACGCAAGTAGTAATGTAGTTGTAAATATTGTATAAATTAGCAGTAACGAAATTATAAAGCAATAATCGTTGTTAAGCTTCTAGCTTATGTGTGCCATGTGTTTAGATGTATTGTGTCGTTCAGGGACGAATAATGACCATGATACATTACACAATATTAACTTACTAGTTTTTAGCCAGACTCTTAGCTCTTAAATTTGCTTATCTCAGGAACGAAATAACCGAATTCATAGCAGCAGAGAACAATATGTAACTGCATATATTCTTGTCTTCTCTTCTATCTTTTAAATATTTTCTGTTCATTAATCTGAAATCTTCATCTGAATAAATTGGTCACTATTCATTTTTTTACGCATTCCTTCTTGTGATAAGTTTAGTTTTCCTAGATCAGTTTAGTAATTGTTTGGGAGTTTTGTTTTGATATTTATTACTTTTTATTTTTAAGATTGTATATTTTCGCCTACCTTGCACATCTCGTTTTACGTAAACAGTTTTATCATTCCACATTGTGTTACCTAGGATAGAAAGAAAAGAAAAAGATAAAGATATGTGCGATAAGGTCGCCAATTACACTTCATATTTTTAGTATAAAAGTCTCGTTTGTGTTACTTTTTGTTTTTCGTGCAATAAATAAATTATCAAAATTTGCACAAAATAGTATTTGAAATTTATCCGTTCGAACAAATTTAGAACTACATGATAATTATTAACGTTCGAAAGAAAAGCTCGATAACGCATCTAATTTAGATTCTATATGCATGAGGCAATTCACCTTTCACAAAATTAAACTATTGGTTTTTCTCTGTAATAAAAAAATCTCCACACATAAACATGTCTATTTATAAAGAGGACTGCATCCTGTCACTAAATAATAAGGCATTTTTTAATGATACAACGCGGCTACAAAAGACGGCACCGCAGCATTAGATTTGTCACCAATTGCATGGTCGTTAATCGCCTCTGACTACAGCTAGTATTACAAGCTCCGATGGGAGCAGTTGTTTGTAACAAGTGTCGGCGTATGTAGTATGTACAAGTTATAATAAATTGTGAAAGTACATTGGCTTTTATTTATCTTTTATATCTAAAGTAATATTATAAAGCGGAAGAGTTTGTTTGAACGCGCTAATCTCAGGAGTCGATTCTTGGAATTGAGAATTTTTTCTGTGTTGGTTGATCCATTTATCTCATTTGGTTTAGGTTATAAAACAACAGGCTGCGTTGGATGGTAGCGAAGAAACTAAAAAGAAAGGTGACGTAGAAAAAATACAAGGAATATTAGACGTCTCTGAGGGTTTTCCGATGCGTGTGTTAGATTTAATTCATATAGACATTATAGAGATAGATATAGGATTTTACAGGTAGATATAGATATCTGACCTTATAAGATTTTTAGAATATTATGTAAATAACAAGAGGATATAGTGTCAAAAGCACTCCATTTACACAAAACACACAAAGTATTCCATTTCGTTAAACAAGATATATTTCAGCAACGTATTCCCCATAATAACAGCAACACATTTATTATATACATTTTATAGATATTTATCTATTCATTACACAAGGTTACTATACTTAATTGATATATATTGATGCCAATTCAATATAATAAAAAAGTATATATATCATAATGTGTAAATAAATAAATCATAACCTATTTATTACAATATAATAATTTACATCATACCTGGACCCTCTAACGTTCCAAACAACCTTCACATTATAGGTATCAATACAGATATAGGATTTTAAGGATATTCTGGAACCTCCAATGTTCCAACAACATTCCAAAATAAGTTAAACAAGAGATGTTTCTGGTCCAAACACCGTTCACCGTACGTTTTCTCAAAAGCAACTGCCTACCCGCTTTACAGCGCACCCCCTTTTATAACAATCCACAAACAACCGACCAAGTGTTAGACGGACGTTATCGCATATTACTAACATTATTATAAAGATTTTGTAAACTACCTACATTTATACATCACAAAAATAATGATTTATACTAAGTTTAATTATATATATAACAAAATAATACAATAATCCGTTACGTGCGTTACGTAACGGACGTGCGTGCGTAAAATAGTCGAAATATATCTATGAAAGATTGTTTTTCTTTGAATAAATAATCTAAGATGATATCCGAGATAATATATCTATCTTTCAAGATCACAAGAACCGTTTCTATGAGATCAAATCGTCGAAATACTTTACATAGAAAAAAAAAAACGTTCGCCAAGTCAGCTCTTGCTTTATAAAGTTTGAGTTATGTCTTTCCAGTTTTAGCATTTTCTTAGATAGCATTAACTGAGAGAAGTCTTGTATAGATTACTATAATATAAAGTTTCGGTTAGTAGAGCACAAAAGCTAATTCACTAACACAAATAAAATATTTGTGAACTGTAAAAAAATCTTATACTCTTTAGTAAAGTAGATACAACAAGTATAAATCAAAGTTTAGCATCTGCCATACCTACAGACATTGTAAAGATGAGTTTGCACAATAATCTGAGAAAATCTTTCATTCGTCGTTGAAAATGACACAAATAGAAATTTAAATATCTGTAAAATAAACCCTAACAACGCGTAATAAAGATTGTATTCCTGTCACACGTCACAGCTAATTTAAATGTAGTCATTTGGTTTAGAATAAAATGTGATTGAGGCTTTGTCGCAGTTCGTCCCGGCTCTCGTGAGAGTAAGATAAAATAAAGTGGGTTCCTGTGTAGTACAATTTACTGAAATATAAGTTGGCAGTTTGTTGTTTAAAAACCACTCCAATATCGCGTTTTCGATTATGCTCATAGGCGTACATCCGTCAGATTTAGGAAACGAATTTGTTTTCGCTAATATGTATATGTATCTATACTAATATATTATTATTTTGATTAGAGATTAGATGCGACTAATAGGAGCGAAGAGACAGCGGGACATGTGTATAAAACTGGAAAAAGTATTCAACTATTGTGGTTTTCCATGACGTATGCTGCAAAAACAGTTTAAGATACCCAAAAAATATTTTAAATTTTGATTTCCAAAATGACTTTTCTACGCAAACGACGTTGCTGACACAGCAGTTCTGTTATAAATCTGAATAATTTCGTTGTTTGAATATGTTAATCTCAAGAACTAATAATTCGAATTGAAAAATTATCTCCGAGTTGGTTGGACCATTTATCGTGAAAAGTTTTAGGCTATATAACACCAGGCTGTTATCATTAGGTTTAAAGAAATAGTGGCAATAATAGAAAAACAGAGAAATTCATTGTTCATCTTTGAGAGTTACTGTTGCTTGCGCTCTGAAATTCGGCCCAAGCTACACAAAGATGGATAAAGGAATTTTCTCCTTGAAATAAACTAAAAAGTTGTTTGCGATAGTATATGAGTTTGTCTATCTTTTAAGATTAACACGCAAGAACCGTTGTTATGGTAATCAAATTTGGTCGAATGCTTGAATTGACATTCGAATGACAAAAGAACGTTTGTGAAGTCAGCCAGTATTATAATCTATAAGTTTATAGACAATATTTCATTTTATAAGATGTTTATAACTGCTAACGCAAAAAAACGCTTAAAAACGATAAAAAGTGATGCTAATTATGTACAACTTGTATTAAATACATATATATATAATATATAATACGGTTCACTTATTATTAAAAGTAGCTTTAACTAACGTAAAGACGCAAACTCAAATCGAAAGCCAATTTCAAGGGTATTCAAACAATTTTGTCACTTTACAGTAGCATCAATCACAAACTTCTTATCAAATGGACGCACTCAAACCGTTGTTATCATCTAACTTCTGTTAGATTAAGCGCTTATTAGGTTTAATTACTTTGAACTTACTTTATGTGGATGAATACTTGTATTTTTACTATTTAAGTGTCGAAATATTTCATGATAGTAAAATATACTTCTTTAGTGAGCAATTTTATGATACAATATTTTCGTGTGGATATGTAAAAAAACAAAAACGTACAAAACACACGAGTTAGAGTAAAGTTAACGGTTTAAAACGCGATATATATTAGTTAAACTTATTAGAAAATTGTTTTAACTACGGCCCGACGTTTCGGATGTTTAAGTTTGTCGTCACGACGGCTGCTAGAGTGTTTTAATTTACAGCGTGAAACGTCGGGCCGTAGTTAAAATAATTTTAAAATAAGTAAACTAATTTATTTCATGTTTTAAACTGTCAAAAGTGTATCACTTAAAAGTAAAGAATTACTTGAAACATACTTATTATTTTTATAACTATGTCATTTAAATAACTACTACTCTCGTAAACTACATATCTTTTCTTTTCTTTTACCTAATATGTTCTGCCACCATTCAATACATAAGCCTTTCCAGCTTCATAAAACACTCGCTGAACCCTTTTACACGTGTAATGTATATAAGAACAAGATGAATGCCAGAACAAGTGAAGACGAAGTAATACGGTTACACATCGGAAATAAGGGGACGCACTCACAACGTATCTACGAGTATATAATATTACTAGCTGTGTCAGCGACTTCATCCGTGTAGAAAAGTTATTTTTGGCAACAAAATTGTTTTTGGTGTCTTCTTAAAAGATAGACATATAGCATCGCGGACATTTTTTAGAACATGTAAAGAGGAATCATTCTGTCATACATATTTTTTTGGTATCTCGAACCGTTTTCGCAGCGTACTCATCGGAAACCCATTAGTTCTTTCAGACTTCCCGCTGACAGTTAATTTGTAACAGCCAAGACAAAACTTCTTCTTTCAATACGATCCGGTAATTTCTGAGATTAGCGCGTTCAAACAAACAAACAAGCTCTTCAGCTTTATATATTTGTATAGATTACGTACCGTACAAAGCGTACGCACACGCGAACCTCTCATTATCAACTTTCTGTCCTAATGTGTGTGATAATGATCAGGTCCATCCTAAGGGACTGGCCGAAACGTGAGTTAATTAATAAACCGGGAAAATTTCAAGGAACTTTTCTACTCGCTTAATCAATACGTGTTGAACTGTGGCTTCAGAATATTACGACATATAATTATGCCTTTATATGTGTGTTAGCGAATTCGTCCGCATAGAATATTAATTTTAGGCATCCACATCTGTTTTTACAAACCTCCTTTTCTTATTTATAAATTGCCCACGCCGTCGGACGCGTCCCGTCGTTCTTGCAAGGTAATCTTAAATGATAGACATATACTATCGTGGACATTTTTTACGCGTATCTTGAACCGCTTTCGTAGCGTACGGAAAGCCACAGAAATGAATAACTTTCCCCGTTTTTTCCACATTTCCCGTTATTTCTTCGCTTCTATTAGTCATAGCGCGATGTTTTATAGCCTTTAACACAAAAATAATTTTTCAATTCGAACCAGTAGTTCCTGAGATTAGTGTGTTCAAACAAACAAACAAGTAAACAAATACCAATATATAAAACAAGTAGTTTTGTGTATTGGTATATATAGAAAGCCAAAACTTTAAATGATAGAAATTCAAAAAGTTATTAATTAATGAATATGATATAAGTTGACGTTGGAAATTAAAATCTATAGTAGGCTAGATAAAGTAAGTAAATCTTATACAGAGGATACATTTCTACCTAAAGTGGTGAATTCGCGCTCGGGGTCATTGATTTATTTTATTACACGTAATTTTTTAATCGTAACTTACGAAAAACAATATTACAGTAAAGCACTCACTTAGATCACCCAAATAAAAATACTATGTAGCATTTTTATCTCTGGGTAAGAGAATAACAACTGCTTACTTTGAATATAACTTGTTCAACCTTTTGTCTAAACATTATATATATGATATTAACGTTTAAGATACATTATTACCATTTGTAATAAACCGATCACATTATATACCACGGTTCACTACACAAATAGGACAATATTCCACGAGGTACTGAACCATGTATGTTACATCGCTGGAAAACTTTATAAGCAATTTATATACGACGTTGTATGTCGCAATAAAATGTAGCAAACAATTCGATTAATGAAAAGGCTCCCCGGGTAAATTACCTTAATCCTGGATAAAGTATACGCCCAGGCCGCGACCGGACAGAACCCTTTGCGGGTTTATTTGTAACTGGCCGAATATGCGATTAACTATTATCGGTTTCACATAAAACCAAAGGTTGCCTCTTGCGGTTTCAATGAACCATTTTCTAACGAAACGTTAGCCTTCATCTGTTTTATCATGAAATCCGTCCCTAACTTTAATTAAAACTGAGTGCTAATATCATTTCGAACATGAGTATTTATAAATTGTGTAAGGCTTTCACGGCCATCGAGAAGGGGCTCTTGACGTTTCGCCATCACGAGCGGACGGCATCATCAGGAGATGTTAGATAGGACTCGTACTCACGAAAACTAAAGCTACCGTTGCTTTTACCAATAAAGCTACCGTGTCCTCTTCGAATTTATTTCATTCCCCTATACCTTTAATTTTTTAAATCATAGATAAGAATCTCTATTTATCTAAAGTAATTGAAAACATCAATGAAAATTACAAAAATCATAAAGCTTAAGAAATTATTTGTTTGAACGCGCTAATCTTAGAAACAAGTGGAATTCAAATTAATATTTTGTTTTATAATTAAATAACATTTAGCGAGGAAGATTTAGGTTGGATAACATCATGCTGCGACCAGTAGGAGCCAATAACAGTTTAGAATGTGAAGAAAAAACGAGTAAATTATTTATTTTTGAGAGCTTCTATGGCGTTTGTGAAAAGGGTTTGAGAAACCGAAAGATATATAAGAAAGAATAATTCCTCTTTAAGTGTTCTAAAAACGATGTCTACGTCAGTATATTTCATATTGTAAGAATAATTTACAAGAATTTGTTATTACCAATTATCTTTTACAGTTATATCAACAAAGTAATATTAATACTGCAAACAAAACAACGTTTGCCGCATCAGCTAGTTTAGTAAGTCTAAGCAGAACTCGACCTTAAGAACTTAATACGTGAAAACTTCAAGACATAATTACGAATTTAGTAAAGCGGTTGGATAGTGTGCAGAGTAGTTCACAGGTAATATAGGGTGGTATGGGAGAGGACAGGTAATTAGGCGAGAACAGAGGCTCTCGAGCGAGGCAGGCGGTGTCGGGTCTGGGGACTGAGCGGGAATACGAAGCGGTTAAATTGGTATTCGAGTACGAGCGGTCGCCAGGGTCGGACTCAGTGTAGTGAAGGCCCGCGATTATCTGTTTGAAATAAATACGAAATATAAAATTGGCCTTCTAGATATTTTCACAAACTATATGTAACATAAATTAAAGATTGTAGACTTGAACTGTCATCATCAGCGTACTGCTTTTTTTTTTACGTGGGGAAATCCTTTCGGATACCCACCCCACCAAAAGGAGCGGCCCCAAAACCGAACCCTGAGGCACACCGCAGGTCATTACGTGACCTTTCCAACCATACCTTCCTTGAAATTCAACTAGCCTGTTAGAAAGGTCCACAAGCTAACACAAATAGAAAGGAACTCTGTGATATCGTAAAGCCTCCTTAATAGTGGCCCATGGAGGAGTATTAAATGCATTGGCAATATCAAGAGACACTGCCAAAACAATCTCACCATACAATATAGCCTTTTCAGAAATTGTCTTAATACGCAACAAAGCATGCAAAGGGGAACGCTGTCTTTGAACCCAAATTGAAAATAGAAAGATTAGGACCCTTTCTTATACTTTTAAAGATAATAACGTAGTCACATTCAGTAACACAATAGAACGATAAGCAGAAGGAGAGTCAAGAGGACGGCCATCCTTGCGTAACAACACGAATTTCCCTGTTTTCCACTGGTGTGGAAATATACTCTCTTGTAAACAAGTTGAGAATAGATTTTGAAGCCTTGGTCCCAAGTCTTCTAGTGCAAAAGCCAAAACCCGACCAGGAACTCCATCCAAGACCAGGAGCTGTTTTTTTAGCACGAAGACGCAAAACAGCGCCACCAAACTCAGCATCTGTAACCAAAAAAACTTGAGAAAATGACATAATTGTGGCGCAAACGCTGCACGCATCGGAAATAACTTTTTAATTACCCTATCAAGCAGCTGAGGCTGAAGACTTTGAGAAAGTTTTGGTGCCCAGGGGCGAAGCTTAGACATAGCCATTCTATATGGACGACCCCATGGATCACTATTAAGCGTCTCTATAAACTCCTCCTGAGACTTAAATTTAGCCTTTACAATAGCAATCAGCGTGCTGCTGCTCTAACTAAAGCACAGGGTAGCTAGACAGTGAAAGTGGTTAGGTTGGGTTACTACCGCGTAAACGCCTGTTTAAGTCCCGCCCGTGTCGTTTTTTTTTTCCATCTATAAAGATCTTTACAAATAATTGAAATACAGTACAGCTATTTCACACCACTTCATTTTAAATCTAGTTATAATATTAATCCAAAGCTTACTACATAGTAATAATATTTTTTTTACTCTAATGCTAATTTTTTAACACCATATAAAAAATGTTTAGAAATGTTTAAAGGAATCTACTTTTTAGTTTCAATTTTGTTTACTACTTTTTATAAATGCGTTTCTAAAGTAATCGTTGCCTAGAGCCGCGTTGTGCTTTATGTTATTTTAGTGTTTAGAATATTTTTTATTAAATTTCCAGTACAAGCCTGGCGTATGGAAGAAAATATGAGGTGGAATCACCCCCACGCTTCGGAGAGCACGTTAAAGTGTCGGTCCTCGTTATCGTCAAATACTAGGGTAGTCGTTAAAGCCCGTTTATCCACTACAGAAGCATGGTGGGTCTTAGATCAAACATCCCCTTTTTTGCATTATCAGATGGAAATTAAATAAAGTTAATTCATAATTTAATTACTGCAATGAAGATCGCTCCGGCTCTGTATAAACAACGCAAAAATTAACTTACCCGAACTACATCAACCAACTACTTAATATAACCAACTTTTTACGACCTACATTTGCTTCCAAGTTAAATGATACGTGTTAACTTAATTACTTGCATTCTACACTTGTTTTTCTAGTAAACGGGAAAAATAATCTCATATTTAAGGTATGGAAGTTCACTTACTTGTTTTGAAAATGTAATTTTTAAATATTATCTGTAGTTTACGCGGGTAGATACGTACATTAAAATAAAATACTTTAACGGTTTTAAACGCGATATACATAATTCAAATAAGTTAAATTACTATGTATCTTATTTAAAAATCGTATAAAGAATTTTCGTTTTTAAATTATAAATGTGCAATACATTTATAAGCTTTCAAATACTATATAGCTTATTTAAACCGTTGGAAGTTTTTATTTAATTTAATTTTAAGCTTCAAAGACAAAGTTGCAGTTATTTATACTTCTTCAAGAGGAAAATTTGGAATTTACGAATATGACATTCTACAATAGACATTTTTTATCATTACTTGACAATTAGATGGAATGATTTTTCTTGATAAAGGGACAATATGCAACTCAAATCATTGGCTTTGAACAACTAAAAAGACCGGAAAACCCGTATTTACGCTTGACGGTTTTTTCATGTAGTTTGTAACCCGGACTGGATTTCGATATTCTTCTCCCCGATATCACCCATTTGACGTAATTTTAAATTATCAGACGGCGTCTGAAAATTTAAAAACTATTTATGTATAGTTTGTTTGTAATCAGTAAAGGTCAAAGCAGTAGCACGGAACGTTTATATTTTTTATCCAAATAGATGAATACTGTACCAAAGGTTGCGTCCAAAATGCCATCCTTCCACGTATGTTTACCGAACATACTATTTGATATTAAGCTTGGCATATTTCAAACGTAAGGATTTTATAGACGCATAGAAAATAATAAAAGTACGAGGGTAACATATATTACAAAATCCAACATAGGTATTAATGGATATAAGACAATGGTGGATCTATACAACTACGATTTATGTGTAGGTAATTAGTTTCAATAAAATTTTAAGAAAAAATATTAAAAATACAGGCGGGACTCAAACCTGCGTCCTGCCAATGTCAAAGACGTTTTTGAATATACCTATATTATATATTGGTAATTTGTTTTTAAAATATGTTAAGAAAAAAACAGCTAACTTTTAATAAATGTTATAAACTTATTTTGTACCTACATACTACAAAATAGAAAATATTTTAAAGAATCTTAAAAGAAAAGAATGGGACCAGAACCTGCTTATCGCCAGTGACGAAGACATTTTTAATAATAATATTATCTATCAATAAAATTAATATAAAAGACGAAGAAAGTTTTTAACTAATTCAGCAAAATCGTGTATAGTCGTCCTATCCCTGTTTTATAAAAAAAGAAAAGGCCGCCCAGCGTTATCTTTATGAGAGACTTATCTGGATATTTTTCTCGCTATTTCGTTGAAAATTTGTTCAGAAAATTGTGTCTTGTTTTAGCAATTTCGCGCAACACACGAGCACGGGGAGCTACATTATGTGAAGAACGATCGTTATGTAATGAAATATAAAATGTTATACGTTTGTCGCTTCGAATCAATATACTAAATTCTGTATTGTTTTATCGTAAAATAGATATATAATTTGCATTTTAAATAATTTACTTTAGATATTTAGATTTACTATAGAACAAGGTTTTTAGAGTTTAAACATATTAAGATTTTTATTAATATTGACGGGATCGTTGGTGTGATGGTAGAAAATATGGCTAATAATCAAGGGGTCGTTGGTTCGATTTCCACCGTTTCTAACATATTTCTAACCAATTTATAATCTCTGAAATCTGGATAGTCAAAGTCAAAGTTAAAAATAATTTATTCATGCATACACTATGTACACTTATGAACGTCGACAAAATAATCAAAGAATCTAACTTTACATTTACTTCCAGTTCTCAATGCTAGGACGTATAATGAACGAGAAGAACTGGCAATAAACTCGCCGTCACTCCTTTTAT